>PVHX01005766.1:0-108620 GCA_004024805.1 Geosciurus inauris
TGAAGCCACGCCTCCTGGCTACCGCTGCCTCCCGGTGATCCTGTACTCACACATACACGAGCGAAATTCCTGCGTGGGATGTTGAGCTGCAGAATGATGCCAGGAAGCTGGCTGGAAAACGGCACCTCCACCACTTCCAGCTTTGGTCCCTGAGAGCCTAGCGCAGAGTGGACTGTCTAGGCCGCCATCTTGGAACCGCGCCCCCGCCCCTATTTAATTTTTAACATCACTTCCTGGCAGTGGATTCAGGGAAGCACATCTGCAAGATGAAATGCAAATAATTAAATATGTGAACTTGTTAAATAAGATGCAAAGCGTGGCTATGAATATGGTATTTTGGACTTTAACATAATTAATTTTCATTTTTTCCTATTATAAATGAATTAATAATTTTCAGTAAACACTTACTGGTTATGTATTATGTATTAGATTAAAGTGCACTAATATAAATGCTGTGTCGTCTATGCTCTAGAAGAATTAGCAATTTAATTGTGTATCTGGATGAAACAGCAGTAGGTTCAGCAGTTTTGTGAGGCTTTTCCAAGTACATGACTGAAAGACCATACTATCAGGATACAAATGCTTTGCTAGGGTAAAAGGACATGCATTTAAATTGTTCACATATGAGGGCAAATAAATAGAATGGCTTAGTATCTATCACCTCCTCAGTTCTAAAAATGATAATTCTCTTAATGTAGTGTAGAGGCATATTAGGTAGTTTGGGGAAACATATCACAACATCTAGTCACTGAGTATACTGTGACCTAATATCCAAAAGGTGCTTTTTTCCCCCCAACACATACTGTCACAAAGCAACTTTTTCCATTTTCTCCTTGTGCAATTGGAGTTTGGTATAATGAGTTCTACCACAGTTTCATTCTTAGAACTGAATTCTACTCAGTGAAACCCAGTAGATCACTGAACAAAATGTTTCAAAATACGTCTTTGGATGAGCTATGCAAACAAATTAGTATTCACAGAAAAAGAATGGCTATGTTTTTGCTATCCAAAGGGGGGCATCTATTTGTAAATAAGTGCATCCATTGAAAATGAGAACATATGATCCTGAATCTAGATACACATGAAATGTGCTTCTCCAGGTTTTTGTGAATTGTGCTTTCACTACTTAATAATCTTTAAACTAATTAATGTTATGTTTTTGGTGAAAGAGAAGTTTTTCTGATAGTTTTTTTGTGCCAGGTAATAGATTTTTCTTTCTTATAAAATGTAGGCTATCCCTGAATATTCTGATATATTGGTTAAAATTAGAGACACACAAAACAAACAAGGAATTGTATTAGGCAATTAAGCAAGCTTTAATATATTTGTCTCAAGATAGCTTTGATTAACTTGATACATTGGATTATGTCCATTTCTCAGGCAAAACATTGGGTATAAGTTTCAAAAGTAAGATTTCAAAAGTAAGACTTCCAGAAAAAAAAAATGTTATTTCCTTTTACTCATTTTTAAAGTTGGTTTCAATATGAAATTAGAAAATATAAGATAAAGATACTTAATTTGAAACAAAAACTAGAAAACAACTTTATTTTGAATTTTGGTTTTATATAGCAAAATTCTCCAATACATAATGTATCTGGAAAAATGAGTAAATGGCATGGTGCAGACTGTTAGTTCACTTTAACATTCCTAAGTTGTGTGTGTGTGTATTTCAGTGCATAAATAAAATTAAATTTACTGAATTTGCTTTCTCTGTGTTCTATTCTTTGCTGCATGTTTGACCTTTGTCTTAGAAAGTGTGCACTGCCTATACATTCTCAGAGGCTGTCTCTGTATATAATAAAAAGTATTTCAAGAGAAGACTTAAAATTTGCACACATATTGATGAAGTGTTCATCCACTGATTAAATGTGTTATATAATAGGTAGACTACCTATTAAATGAATAAACATTTCAGGTTGACAAATCAGTTCTGTATATATCATGCTTCAATTCCTCCTCAGTCCTCTTTTCCCCTGAATCTGTGTTGACATATTTTTGTTGGATCTAGTGATACTTCCCAATTAAAGTATCCATCTTTTCATGAGTTTGACCCAATATTTAGCATGATATGCTTATTTAATTTGCTTTGGTTCCACTCACTCCCATTCTTATCAAAGAATAAAAAGATTGATCCTATAGATTTTAATGATGCAATTATTTGCTTTAATACTCCAAATATTGATGTGCTGAGTTCCTATTTGCACTCAAATCCTGTTGACCCTTCTGTGCTGTCAGTTAATCTTACCTCTTTGCTTCTGGATCCACATTGGTTAGGGTTGTTTCTTATATTTATTCCAATCCCATATTACAGTACTGTGTCACATTCATCCAGGCTCTTATCTCTTGCTAATCTTTATTTTTAATATTAATTTTTTAGTTGTAGGTGGACAGAATATCTTTATTTTTATATGGTGCTGAGGATCAAACCCAGTGTCTCACGTGTGCTAGGTGAACACTCTACCACTGAGCCACAACCCCAGCCCTCTCTCTAATCTTAACTCCATCATCAAAAACATGCAAAATTTTTTTTCTCTAATTTCAGAGTATGATTGGGCTGATACTCATTTGTCTCAGGGTGCTTTTTGGTAATTAATCCAAGCTAAAGCACAAATTTTGTCTTCAATTCTTGCTAGCATAGCTGAAATCAGAATGTCTATTTTAAAATGCATTAAGTGTGTGCTAGTTTTTTGTTGGTGTGACCAAAATATATGACAAGATCAACCTAGAAGATAAACAATTTGTTCTGGAGCCACAGTTTCATATGTTCAGTCTACAATCAACTGGCTCCATTTCTCTCCCAAGATGAGGTAGAGTGTCATGGCAGAAGGTCATGGTGGTAGAAAGCTGCTCACCTCATGGTAGGCAGAGAGACAGAGAGAGAGAGTAAAAGGAGGCAGGGACAAAAAATGTAATCCCCAAGGTATGGCCCCCCAGTGACCCACTTTCTCTACGCATGACCTGTGTTTCTACAGTTACCACCCAGTAATTCACTTAAATTATTAGCTCATCAAATGGATTAATTCAATGATTAGGTAAAGCTTTCCTAATCTAATAATTTCACTTCCTGTACTAACACAGGAACTTTTGGGTGTCACTTCATATCCAAACCATAACAAAGCCAAAGTCCTTACTTCATTCATTTCTTAACAGTTTCATTTTTCTTTGTCTTCAGTTTGTATTTGAGTGATAAATGTAATATTATTATTATGATTTTCATTAGTTTTATCAGGAAAATGAAATTGTGGTAGGGAGTCTGGATCATGTGCTTTAAATATCTATGAATAAATGACAGGTTTCAAAGTTCTATCCAATTGACCTTCAATATACATAATGTACTTCTGCAATGTACTATTTCTTCTTAACACACCAATTTCCACAAGAACAGACAATAAATTTCAGGCTCAGTGATGTCCAAATCAATTTTCATAAAACAAACATTTTTCAACAGAACTTAGGGTAGACAGAGCTGCATTTCTGCCTTTTAAGTCGTGAAGGAGATACATCAGTTCTTAATCTATTGTGAAAAGCCCAACCCACTCTTTGATTTATTTAGTGAATGTGAAGGTGCTTGTTTGGTTGTGCTGATAATTATGGTGGGGTCAGTATCAGAGCCTCTGGTATGTTATGTCAAGGAGGGGACAGAAAGGGGCTTAGACTTCCTACAACATTTCAATGGCTGCCTCCATTGCTCAAATTTCCTGGATCTTAACATGTTGCCTTGGGTTTGGTAAAGCCATACAAGTTAAGGATCCCCAGGTGAATAATTCATTTAGGTGCATATATGACTCCAGGCATCCTACGTAGTTCCTTAGAGTTGTGTGGCTCTGTTTTGATGGGATACACTTGAGGAAAAGGAATCTGTGAGAATGTGAGCTGTGTATGCACTCCATTCAAACACACTAATGTAGTGGGAGTTGGTTTGTCTGAGTGTGTTTTCTTATTTTTCATTTATCCTTTGTCCTCTACATCATAAGTACTTATTGTATTTTGCTATAAATATTGTTTATAGGGCTTGTTTACAATGATATATAACACTTAAAATTCTGAGATCATACACTCTCAGGAACAATGAATTAATATGTGTTAAATTTTATTTTTAGTCTCCTGGTTATTTTTCACCAGTTCCTTGGCATATTTCAGGATAATATTGCTTTTACAAATGGTACTTTTTTGAAAATAAAGTGCAATAGCTGAGGTAGTATTCTTTGGTATGGTAAGTATGGTAAGTCCAAAGGTAAGTTCTTTTTTTTCCCCATAAAAACTAATTCAGTGGGAAGATTAGGCTGGCCTATGGTTACAAAGTACTGCATTGGGTGCTTTGCTAAATAGTGTTCTGTTTCAATAATGGAAGATGAACTAGTATTTTGTATTTCTGTGATTTTTCAGCTATTTTGGGCTTATATGTTTATTTTCAATTTGTTCTACTTTGTAAGATAAGTAGTATATTACATTCTAAGTTCTAGGTTATTATTCTTTTAATAATAAGATTATAAATGATCATAAGCAATATCTATTTAGTGCATAAATGCTGTGTTCCTGGCACTAAAACCAATTTTTTTCATTTTCAAGATTTTTTAAATTGTCCATATAAGCATTATTAAAAACTGGATAAAATGTAAATATTCATTAAAAAGTGAATTGAAAAATGCCATGGTTAATTAATCCAAGAGAAAAATAGTAATAAAATTGAGCAAGCCATCAATACATACAGCACATAGATAAATTTTGCAGGCATCATGTTGAGCCAAAGAAGATATACCAAAAATGTACTCTGTATGTTTCTATTCATGTGGAACTTTTCTTTTTTTCTAATATTTTCATGTGGAATTTTAAAATAGAGAAAACTAAGTATGATCAAAATCAAATCAGTGGTTACTTGGAAATGGCAAAAGAAAAATATTCTGGAGACATATAAAGATTGAAACATAGTGTACCTGTTGACTACATTTGTCACATATCATAACAATAATAAATTCTCCATAACTTCTTTGTTGTGGTCATTGAGGTTTTAAGTTTGATTTTCAACATCCTACTTTTCCTTACAAATAAAATGCACTAAAGTAGGTGTTTCTTTTCTTTAGTCTTTTTTGCTTTCTTTTCTTTCTGTTTGCTTTTTCAAATTTTTTATTTATCCTAATTAGTTATACATGACAGCATAATGCATTTTGATTCATTGTATATAAATGGAGCACAACTTTTCATTTCTCTGGTTGTACATGAGGTAGACTCACACCATATGTGCAGTCATACATGAATGATAAATGTAATGATGTCCATCTCATTCCACCATCTTTCCTGCCCTCATGCCCCTACCCCTACCTTCCCTTCCCTTTGCCCAATCAAAGTTCCTCCATTTTTCCCACCCCCCCCCCCATTATGGATCAGCATCCATTTATCAGAGAAAGCATTTGTCCTTTGGTTTTGGGGATTGGCTTACTTCACTTAGCATGATATTCTCCAACTCCATCCATTTACCTGCAAATAATTCTATACTTAGAGGATCCAAAAAACTCCACCAGAAAACTTCTAGAATTAATAAATGAATTTAGAAAAATAGCAGGATATAAAATTAATGCCCATAAATCAAATGCATTTCTATACATCAGTGATAAATCCTTAGAAAGAAAAATTAGGAAAACTACCCCATTCATAATAGCCTCAAAAAAAAAAAAAAAGGAAAAGGAAAAAAAACAACTTGGGAATCAATCTAACCAAAAAAATAAAAGACCTATGCGATGAAAACTACAGAATACTAAAGAAAGACATGAAGAAGACCTTAGAAGATGGAAAGATCTCCCATGTTATTGCATAGAAAGAATTAATATTGCCAAAATGGGCATACTACCAAAAGTATTATACATATTTAAGATAATTCCAATTAAAATCCCAACAACATTCCTCATAGAAATAGAAAAAAGCAATCATGAAATTCATTTGGAAAAATAAGAGACGCAGAATAGCCAAAGCAATCCTTGCAAGAAGAGTGAAACAAGAGGCCTCACAATACCAAACCTTAAACTATATTACAGAGCTACAGTAACAAAAACGGCATGGTATTAGCACTGAAATAGACATGTAGACCAATGATACAGAATAGAAGACACAGAGACAAACCCACATAAATACAGTTATTTGTTTGCTTTTGTTAGTTCATGATAGTGATACAAAATAGTGGGAATCATTTTAACATATATGTGTAGAATTTAATGTATTCATTTCAGTTCCTAGTGCTTCCTCTTTCCCTCCTCTCCTCCTTTCTCCTTTACTGGTTTCTTGTATTCATTTACTGTTTTTTTTTTAAATTGGTGATTTATATATATACAGAAAAGTGGAATTCACTGTGGTATATTCATATATATAATATTCATATTATACAGAGTAATTTTGTCAAATTCATTCCACATTTCCTCACTTTTCCTGTTCATCCCCCACCCTTCAATTGTCTTCCTCTACTATAATGATCTTTCCTCTATTTTCCTAAGATCCTCTTCCATTCCCTTTTCTCCTTAATTTGCTCTAGCTTCTGCATATGAGAGAAAACATTTGGCCTTTAACTTTCTGAGTCTGGCTTATTTTGCTTAGCATGATGTTCTCCAGTTCCATCCATATACTTCAAATGTCATTCTTCTTTAAGACTGAGAAAACTTCCATTATGTATACACTACAACCAGTGTCCACTCACCTGCTGAAGGACATGCTAATTCTATCCCTATTCTTTTGAGGAATTTCCATACTGTAAAGCAAATTCTTTACATATGTTCAATTCTCATTCAGTCTTCTTTACTACACTGTAAAGTAGGTATTACTGTTTTTCCCACTGAATATTAAGATGGAATTATACATAGATAGTGAGTCATTTAGGCAAAAACAAATATATATGTTATATATAATATGTGTATTATATATATGTGTGTATATATGTACGTGTGTATATGTGTGTGTGTGTGTGTGTGTGTGTGTATACATATATTTGGACCTTTATAATTCTACTTTAAGTAAAACTTGAGTTTTACTTGGGCTAACTTTGTTTCATTTAGTTCTTTCACAATAACCATTTTTATTCTGGTGTGAATTTGGCTTTATGACTTATTTGTCTCCATCTCTAAGGCAATCATGGTCTTGCTAACCACAGCAGCTCATTCACACTCTCAGCCTGCCTTTTCTTATTTTATCTAGCCTATGTTTTATTCAGTAAGTACAGTAAATGTTAAAACACAAAAGGAATGTAAACAAATAACAGATGAAATAAATTTTCAGAAAGGGAGGAACTTTTAAAAGTGAGCTCCCTTGACATGTCCATACCTGGAGGAATTTACTTAATGTGATAATTATTGCTAATTAGTCTTGTTTTAGGGTTAAGACAATTATAAGTATGTTTTCTCATAATTTATCTTGTTAGCTTTTTAATATCATGTTTTATTTGGACATTTTTTTTTATTGCCTCCACTGAAAGTTTAGCACTGTGAAGGGAGAACATTACATCATTCACCTGATCCTTACCACAATCCAGACTCAAGGCTTGATAGAATCTCAATAAATATAGGGATTTTTATGCTCTATAGGGAGTCTTTGAGTATGATTGTTGAGTTTAATTTTGTTATAGTCCTTAATTTTATAATCTTTTAAAACATTAATGATTATTATTTTATTATACATATTTGTGGTTTATAGTGTGATAATTTAATACACATATACAGTATACAGTTATCAAATAAGGGCAGTAATCAATGTTCCTGACTTTTGCTCTCTGTTGAGCTGAAGTACCTTAGGGATATTCATAGATTACAACAGTCTTGATTTTCTCCCAAGGTATCTTTATGATGAACATTTTAAGACTAGTCACTTTTTGAGATTATTCAGTAAATCTTCCTGAATATGCTTTATCTACTCCTATGCCCCTCATAAGCTTGTCTATTCAACACATGCACAGACACACAATGACTGATAATGGACCCTATATTGTTAACCAGCCTATTATATTAGAAATATTTTTCCTATAACTATTTTTTCAGATTAAAACCAGGTATATCAGAAGCAAACACTAAGGAAAATTAATTTGCATTTTTATTAAAGCCCTGTTTATCTGCCTGGAAATTAATTATATTCATTTGTCCACTGACTTTATCTTTTTTTTTCATTATAATTCTTAGTAGGTAGGAGTCAATGATCATTTAAGTTGAAATTTTTACATTAAATATTTTACATTATTGTTCCTGGCAGAGGCTAGAGCCTCTGAATATTGTCATATGACATTGCTTTAATTAGGACAAAGTTACTTAGGTTAAAAGAGGTTTTTAACCTTAATAAGAGTATCATAAACAGAAAATCACATGCTGATTCAGGAAAGTTTAAATGTTTTAGGCCTGTTGAATACATTGACTTATTTTATGGCTAAAGCATTGTCTCATTGTCTTAGAATAATATCCCAGTGTGATGGTGCATGCCTATTATCCCAGCAGCTCTGCAAGCTGAAGCAGGAGGATCCCAAGTTCAAAGCCAGACTTAGCAACTTAGTAAGGCCTTGTCTCAAAATAAAAACAAAAAAGAGCTGTGTATGTGGCTCAGTGGCTAAGTGCCCCTGGGTTTACTTCCTTGAACAAAAAGAAAAAGAAGTTATAATAATAAAGAATAATTATAGAAATATGACCACATGTAAAAAGTTCACAATAGTGAATAAATTAAAAACCAATAATGAATAAATGAATAATAAGCCCTCTGTCTGAATATCACATTTTCTAAGAAAATTTGAACATGCATATTACTATTTGTTTGATTAATCTTATGGCATACCATCTTCTCACAACACAAAGTTAAAAGTATAAACAGGCAAATTGAGGTAGAAGAAAATGAAATAATGGTTCATTAAATAATGAGTTTTCCAAAATAATTTGTTTAGTGTATTCCAATTTGTGCAACAACAATGCAGTATGGATTTAGAGCATTTTCATCTCTTTGGTAAACCACCCTATACTCTAAGTGGTCACTCTACTTTTCTTTACCCTTAGCTTAAGGCATCACTAATCTATTTTCTGCCTGTACAAATCTGACCCCTCTGGATGTTGCACAAAGATAGAACAGTACAATATGTGGTATTTTGTAACTGGCTTCTTTCACTTAGCATAATGTGTTCAAGATCATGCAGACTGCAGCATGTATCAGTATTTATATCCTTTTATTGCTTATAATGTTCAATTATATCAGCATGTCACATTGCGTTTATCTTCCTGGTGTGAAATTTATACCCTACCAGTAAGCTGGAAGGAAGATAATGTTGGGCTGGGTTAGAGCTTCTACCCTATGAATTGAGACAGCAAGGAAGAAGGGAGTCCTGTCCCCTCAGCTGCACCTGTCCAGAACAGAGATTCTGCAACTCTGGACAGTGGAGAATTAGATATGCCATTAGTGCTCTCTTTTTGGTCTATAATTGTAGCCCTATGCTAAAGGCTGGGAGTGGAGTGCTATTAGCCACCCACATCCACTTAGAGAAAGCTCAAAGATGTGTACATAAAGTGGATGTGAAGTGTGGGAGAGTCACACATTCCAGCAACACTCCACTGAAATTTAGTAGATTTTGCTGGATGGATGTTTCTCCATTTGCTTCATTTCTATTGGAAAAATTCCAGAGATTTTAAATTAATTTTTGAAAAAACTAATTTTCTCTAGTTACATGTTTCTTCATTGCTCCTCACTCTACCATCCCAGAATTTGTCTTTTTCTTCCATGGACTTTTTCCATTTTAATTCATGACCCTAAGAAAAACAATGTTGTTTTGTTTCTAATTCTTGCACATTTCTTGTTAATATTATTCTTATTTATATCTACTTTCTTTAAATTGTAAATATGATACTTGAGGTGCCATAGAATTATCAGACACTTGCTTCCAGAGACAAGATAGTCCTTTTATTGGGAAGTATGTACTAACAATAGTCAATTTATGCGGCTACCCTAGAAACACAAAGTCCTGAACTGTGCTGACAAGCATTTCTCCACCAACTACCCTGGATGTTGTTGAGTCCACATTCTTTCCCATTGTTAGGCCTCATAGTTTAAAATATTTTCCTTATGTTCTGACTCTCCCTGTGCCTTTCTCTTACCCTGCTCACATTGGAGAAGAGACTGTATTTGGCATTGGGTTAGGCTTTAAGAAAAGATTGTTGTATCTATGGTATCAAAAACCAAACAAAAACTGATGATCTGGGCCTGTGTTTTGATATTGTAACACAGGCTGAAGAAATGCGGACCATGATTCCCTTTCTTTATTATGTCTAATTTTGAAATAATGGTTTGTTCTGTCTCTTCCACCATATTTTAGCTGTCCATCCATCACAGCAACTAATTTTGATTGTTGGCTTTCCCCTCCACTAGAATGCAAGTTACATAAAGGCAGCCTAGTTAACTTTCTTCCTTATCAGTGTGGCCCCCTGCACTTAACAGTTCCAGAATCATAGTAGTACATAGTAAATGTCCATTGACTTAAACAATTATATCTTTTAATTTTTATTTCAAGCCCTCATATTTATTGAAGAACATGCTAACTTGTTTAGAAATAAAGCAGAGTTTCTATATCATCATCATCATCATCATCATCATCATCATTATTATTATTTTTACCTTACGTACTCAAGTGACATAAACATCTTGTGTTGCTCTCCTGACTTTAAGATTTATTTTACTTTATTTTTTTGTGGTCCGGGTACTTGACCACTGAGCCACATCCCCAGCTCTATTTTGTATTTTTTTAGAGACAGGGTCTCACTGAGTTGCTTAGCGTAGCTCAGACTGGCTTTGAATAGCAATTCTCTTGTCTCAGCCTCCCAAAATGCTCGGATTATATGCGTGTGCCACCGCTCCTGGTTCTGACTTGTGAGATTTTTAAGAGAAGTTTACTATTAGATAAGTAGGGACTCCATTATTTTTTTATGTGTTTCTTTTATTTTGTTGCATTGAGACTCCTTTATTTTTCACTTTGGGGAACTTGATTATAATGATTATAATATGTTTTGGGGTACACATGGTTAAGTTTGGCAAATTTTGACCTTCTTGTACCTGGATTTATTTATTTTTTTATTTCTTACCTGGATATTTATCTTTGTTTAGGTTTGGGAAATTTTCCAATTTTCCTTTAATCTTTCTGGTACATTACATTCTTGGCTTCCTCTTGAACCCCAATAACCTGAACATTTACTCTTTTAATGATATCCCATAATTCCACTAGACTTTATTCATTCCTTCTTTTCCATCAACTATCTATTTTCAAATAACCTGTCTTTCAGTTCACTAATTCTCTCTTCTCTTTGATCTATTCTACTATCAATGTCCTCTATCACACTTGAAATTTAGCTTAGTTTTTTTTTCAGCACAAGGATTTCTGTTTTATTTTTTGGGTTTTTTTGTTTGTTTGTTTGTTTACATCTTTCTGCCACGTTGCTCTGTTGAATATTGCTTTGAATGTTTCTGTGTGTTTTCTTGAAGCTTGTTAAGCTTCCTTAAAGCAGCTGTCTTAAATTCAAGAGTTTCTCCACACTAGTTACTACCTAATAGGTTTCTGGCAACTTATTTTGACTGTTAGGTGAAGTTATGATTTCCTAAAAGCTCTTGATTTTGATGTGCAATGTTGTCTGGGTATTAAAGGATTGTATTTATCCCTGTCTTCACGGTCAGATTTTGTTTGTAACTGTCCTTCCTGAAATTCTAAGTATGCTTGTTATTTTCTCTGAGCCTGTAGTCACTTCTGCTATTTCACCACTAGATGATACCCTAAGTCCAGATTTGCCACAAGTCTGCTATTGATGTATTGTCATGGTCTTAGTACCAGATGATGGTCCAAGCCTAGGTTTGTCTCATAGCTGGGTAACTTCACAGTGTGAACCCAGTTAATACTTCTAAATGGTAGTGCATTCGCCAGCCCCAAGCCTCTCCCTGGGATTGGGAGGCTAGACATCTTTTCTACAGTCACTAACCTGTGGTCAGGCACTGTGGACTCTAGGCAGAATTACCAGAGGGACCAGCCTGATTTTCCTGTATCATTCCTGTGGCTATTATTCCAATGCTGCAAAACTGTGTCACATCCTGAGCCTACAGCTCATCATCACCAGAAAAACACTGGAGCAGGACCTAGGTCCACTTTATTACCTTTTCAAGTTTAGTTTTTGTGGGGGAATAAATGAATTATAGCCTAGAAACTTTTTTTTTTTTCAGAAAAGCTTCCCCATTTCTTGGTGTTCAGAATATTTCTTAACCCCTGCATGGTGTGTCACACAACACTGAAGTAATTTTATTATTGTTGTATATTCAGCTTTCAAAAGGAAGTAGCTTTGGTATTATTTTATATGTCAAGAATTATAGTTAGTTGACTTATGTTGTTTATTTAGCTTTGTAATTGTTTATTTTTAAAATAATAGTAGATTTGATTCATGAACATTTGGGGATTACTCTTTGTTCATTCACATATTACTTCAGGGATTTAGACTTTTTCTACCCAACAGAGGAGTAAAAGACAATCTATAAGCTGACATACCCATGGACAAATATCTTGGTTGATAAAGAGACATAGAAATGAAAGTTGAGTGACTATACATATTCCAGAGCTCACACTTATAATTTACACTCTACAGGAGGAATTTGACAAATCATAATCATGATATGTAATTAGATTAGACAGGTAAGGTGTGGCTGGAGGAAGTAGATCACTGGGGGCATGCCTTTGGGGTTTATATTTTGTTCCTGGTGAGTGGAGCTCTTGTTCTCCTCCCTGATTGCCATGTCTGGAGCTGCTTTCCTCCTCTACACCTTTCTGCCATGATGTTATGCCTCATTTTGGGTCCAGAGCAAAGGAGTTGGTGATCTATGGAGTGAAGCCTCTGAAACCATGAGCACCAAATAAAGTTTTCCTCTTCTAATTGTTCTTGGTAGGCTTTTTGATCACAGAGATGAAAAAGCTGACTAACACATATAGGAAATATTGTGAGAATAGAATACTCCTCTGAAGTGACCATACATGATCTAAAATATTCCAAATTTACCAGTGCACAAGAATATTTCTGTTACTATCTATGGACAAAGTCATGCTCAACTCAATCACTTTACAGATTTTAAGAAAAATACATGAGTCATTTTACCTGACAGCTGGAATTACTGACTTTGTGAATAAGCAAAACATGTGCAACAATGAATGTGGAAATAGGATATGAGTGCATTTGACTCTAATTTTTAAAATAGCATTTTATAGTAACATTCTATGTAGTCCACATATGACAGATAATTTTGAAGTGTGTTTTGACATACTCATGTACATGCATTTGATTTCACTCCTCACAGACTCATGCTATGCTGTACAATATGATAATCAATAGTCACAGTCCAAAGGTGGATATTTAAGATAAAGTTAAAATGAACAAAAAACAAATAAAAACAACAGTTCCTCAGTACTACTAGTCACATTTCAGTTGCTCAACAGCGACATGTTTCTTGAAGCTACAATATTGAATAGTGCAGATATAGAACATTTTCATCATTACTGAAATTTCTATTGAAAAACATGGCCTTACAGATGATCTGCACATCCAGTTCTCAATCTTCTCACATCAACATCCATGATTTGTATACAGTAACTTGGGGTCATGACAAGATTCTAGGAAGTGTAGGATTATATACATAGTGTGTGTACATATTTAAGCATGAATAATGCCCACTGGGCATAGGGACATCATTCTGAGAACAGTTTAACCTCTTCCCAGCATTCAGCAAACTTTTTCCATACTCTCCCCTACCTTTTGGAAATGCTTATAAAATCACTGTGCCAACTTTTTATTTTCATATCATTTTCATAGGAGATTGATTTTGATAATTTCCTTTCTAACTTTCAGAGCTCAGTTGCAAATTGAAATGTATGAATCATTTGGGCCCCATTTCTCTTTAATATAAGGTTTATAAGTCTATTTGATATTCTGTACAAACCTAGAATAGCTCTTTAAGTATTTCTTTCTCTACCAGACTATTTAATAATGTGGTTTATTTGTATCTAAGTAAACAAATTCCTCTGACAAGTCACATGATTTATATTCCCCAAATAAATACTTACAGGTACCTGAAAATTGATGTCATGCCTGGTTTTATACTTGAAGAACTGGATGAGATTGGATAGATTTTAGTGAATTTGAATTCTCTACATTATTTTTTACATAAATTGTGAGAGATTCCCTGAGTGGTCATGATTTTTTTTTAAATGCTTTTAAATATTAGACACATATTGCTATGGATTGAAAGTTATATATTCAATTCGCTAATCTCTACTTTATTCCACTGACAATTGATTTTTATTTCATATTGGTTTTAAGTTTATAGAAAAATTGAACAGCAAGTAAAAAGAGTTCCTTTTTTCTTACCCTCAAGTTTCCCTTATTAACATCTTGCATTATCATCTATCAATATACTATTGTTACCTCAAGATCATTGCTTAGGATTTGCCCTGTGTTGAACTTCTATGCATTTGTCCATCACCAATCCTTTTACAGACTGTAAAGTTTTGCTTTTTTTTTGGAATGTGATGTATTTGAATCTTAAAATAGGACACAGGAATCGTACGGCTTTTTCAGAATGACTTTTTCACCTAACAGTGTTCATGTTAGGTTCCTTCTGGTCATTTTTGGCTTGATAGCTTATCTCTTTTTATTGCATCCATTGTCTGTCTGTACCACAGTTTGCATATTCATCCACCTATTTAAGGATATCTGAGTTGTTTTTAAGTTTTGTAATTATGAATAAATCTGCTAATAAGATTTATGTGTAGCTTCTCATGAATATATACATTCTTAACTCATCTTGGTAAATCTCAAGGAGTGTGATTGTGCAATTAAATGGTAAAACTATCTATAGCTTTGAGAGAAACTGAAAAGCTGGCTTCCTAAGTAGCTTTTGTATCTCCCAAAGTAATAACTGAGAATCTATGTAGGTCCACATCCTTACAAGCATTTGGTGTGGTCAGTGTTTTTGATTTCATCAATTCTATTGGCTCTGCAGGGTATTTCATTTGTTGTTTTACTTTGCAATTCACTAATGACATAGGATATTGACCATCTTTTCAAATGCATACACCATCTTTATACTTTCTTTGATGAGGTATCTGTTCAGATCATTTGCCCATTTTAAATTGGGTCTGATCACTTATTTTGTTATTGCTAAATTTTGAGAGTTCTTTGTATACTTTTTAAGATATGCGTTTTGTAAATATCTTCTCCCAATGTGTGACTTGTGTTTTCATTCTTTTAACAATGGCTTTTCTTCTTCAGAGCTGAAAGTTTGACTTTAATGAAGTCACTTATAAATTTCTACTTCCGGGACTGTGCTTTGCTTATTATATCTAAAAACTCATCATCAAATACAAAGTTACAGCTTTTTTTCCCCTTATGTTATCGTCTAGAGGTTTTATAGTTTTACTCATTACACTTAGGTCTGTGATAAATTTTTAGTTAAATTTTGTGAAAGAAGAAAGATCTGTGTCTGGATTTAGTTTTTGCATGTTGATGCACAATTGTTGCAGGACATTTGTGCTGTGTATCTGTAAAAATATAGAGATACAGAGATATGTAGATTGATGTAGAGAAAGATATGTAGATAGAGATATAGAGAGATACAGAGATATGTAGATAGGTAGATCCTAATGTTCTCAAATAACTCATTTGTCCAAGAAGATAACACTATCTCTTAAGCCCATGTCTCAGAGCCTCATAGCAATATATTTTCCTTGACAGCATTGAAGTATGTTACCTAACTAAGAAAGGTCTGTGCTAAACCAACATAAACTATGAAATACTGGAGTTAAAGTGAGTTAAAGTGAATTTTGTGTTATCAAAAAGGGTCTTTTATATTTTGAATTATGCTTTTTAACTGGCTTAATAATTTCTTTGGGATTTGCTTTCAATAAAGGATTAAGTGACATCTAACATATGGCGTTGGAATACGTGCTTAATTGCATTAAATTTTCTTTTCGAAATCAGGTACATTACAAGACATGCCTGTTTATAGAATTGTGTGAAAACATCATTTAAAATAGCAACTTTTACTTGATTATTCTAGGAAATAAATCTTTTCATTCCTTTTCCCAAATTTTATTATTCCAACTAGTGGACTGAAATAATTGCTTCTATCTCTTGGGTACAATAAAGCAATTTAGCTCTTAATGGGTCTTGTTAGAATTGAAGACCAGTGCCTTTTTGGGATGAATTTTTTGCATTAGTGGTACATTACCTGCTGAGTCATCAGCATGGAAACCAGAGGTTAATTTCCTTCCTACTAAATGAAGCAGATAATCAGCCATAGGAGAATGACTCCTATGCTGTAAATAAGACTTGACAAGCTGAGGGATAGCCCAGTGCATCACTCAGTCCTATTCATGCCATCTGTCCACAAATTAAGATGAAGTAAATATATTAATTTGTTACATTTCAAAAGCTGTACTGACAAACCCATAAGGACATTTTAAATGGCATTGGATAACTGAAATGCTTTACTAATATTCCATTGAGTCATGGGTTATAGTTTTGCAAACTTCCTTTTTTGCAACCAACATGTGGAGAGCATTTTTGACCAGATGTACAACTAATGACAATCAAAGCAGATGCTTTCCAAAACATTACACAAAGGGATTTTTAAAAAATCTAAGTTAAGAACTACATCAACTTGATGGCATAAAATTCATTCCTTTTATTGAAAATGAATTATACAGAGAGATGACTTGGAGTGTAGTGAAATTTCAAAGAAATTGTATCTATAAATATTCCTGTCTTCCTTAGAGAAATGCATGTCATAGGCTAGATGTAGGAAATCGCAAAGCTTGCCTCCTCTCATACAGGAATAACATACCAGACAATATAGGGGCTAAGATACAATTCATCTTCCTGGAAAAAGGAAGTCAGCAATTGGGTTACAAGAAAGTAAATAACAGAAATCATGACCATATAAAGGTTGGTATTCACTTTTCTTGGATTAAAAATAAATATATTTGTGCACATATATATTTGAGACAAATTGATTAACATAAAAACCAAAGTTCCTAATGCAAATCATTTGAAAGGATGATATTAATACAAAATAGATCACTATATAAATGATTTTAAATAACATTTATATTATTAATGTACTAAAACTAGGAACATATTTTTATTTCTTCCTTTGAATACATTTTATTCTCTCACCTCCTACTTTTTGGGGTAGACTTTAATTTTTTTATCGGTGCATAATAATTATGCAAAATAGCAGGCTTTATTGTGGCACATTTATATATGCAAATAACATAATTTAATCAATTTCAATTCCCACTACATCCTCTTGTCCTCCCTTCCTCCATCACCATGATCCTCTTTCTCTTTTTTACTGGTTTCCCTTCTGTTTTCATGGGAGCCTCTTGTGTTTTTTTTGTTTTGTTTTTAATTTTATTTTTCTCTCTAGCTAATATATATTAAAAAAGAAAACATACAACATTTAAGTCTGGCTTATTTTTCTTAACATTATGTTCTCTAGTTTCATCCAGTTTCCCGCAAAAGACATATTTCATTCCTCTTTATAGAGGAATAAAATTCCATTGTGTATATACACCACATTTTCTTCATCCATTCATCAGTTGACAGGCACCTAAGCTGGTTCCATGACTTGAATGGTGTGAATTGTGCTTCTATAAACATGGCTATTCATCCTTGTGGTATGCTGACATTAATTCTTTTGGGTAAATATCAAGTCTCATCTCCTATTTTTTAAACTTCACTGAAAATACCTCATAAAGTTACATAATAATTTCTTCTTTTTATCCTCATTCTAAATAAAGAGGAGTATATCTAAGACTGTTTCATGTAAAGCATGTCTTGCAAAGTATATTATTTTGTCCAATGAAAACAATTGATAATTTACTGAAAGACATGTTTGGAAAGTAGATTTTATGACTAATCTGGCATATTAAACAATTCCTTCTTTATATATCATTTTGGATTTTTTTTCTTTATTTTTTTGCAATGCCAGGTATCAAACCCAGGGGTTTGTACATATCAGGCAAGC
This sequence comes from Geosciurus inauris, assembly GCA_004024805.1. NCBI lineage: Eukaryota > Metazoa > Chordata > Mammalia > Rodentia > Sciuridae > Geosciurus > Geosciurus inauris. Next base: position 18,046 of record PVHX01005766.1, read on the forward strand.
AATCTACCACTGACATATATTTCTAGCCCTTGGATGGTTTTTATAAATTGTAAAATACAATACTATAATACCTTAAAACTTCTTTCCCTTTTTTAAAAAATAATGACTCAATTTATAAAGAATAATCGATAGCATACCCATTTTACAGATGCTTCAACTGGGACTCAAAATTTTTTCAAACTTGCCCATTGTGACATCTTTTTGGCTTTGAATTTGATGCCTCTTTCCTTACTTATTCTTATAAACCAAATAATGGATTTCTGACATATGTGCTCCTTAATAACATAACAAGAGTCAGTTTTGCATATATGTAGTGTTAAGATACCAACAATCCACCAATCAAGACCAATATTTCCAAATTGGGAGCTATCTCTATTTTAAAATAATGCCTTATAGTAAAGACAAGTGGTGATCTCATACATTTTTTCTTAATATTTCAGAATAAAATATATTTTACATATAACTATTCTAGAATTATCATCACATATTATTGAATGGTGGAAGCATAGTATCTGTTTAGTCAGTGTCAGGAATATCTCTGATACCATTGGAGTTAGAGGAAGATTAAATTCCATACCATTAATCTAAAAATTTGATTAATTAAAAATATGTGATCCTATGCCATCTTTATATTCTTTCATAAAATGTTCTTTTCAAATTTTGGGGAAGTATAAAACTTTAAGGACAGTTGGTACCAAGATTTACTGATTTGAGGTCAGAGTTCAATGTGTAGGTTTACCCTCAATTAACCAAATCCAAAATGAGAGGCAGGGTGAGCAGAACAATGAGGGAAATCTAAATGGAAATTTAGAACTTGTTCAAGGCTATGCAGATTTGAGGTATGTGACATAAATAAAATTAAACCTGAAAACCAGACACTGGGCAAGATAGATCCTTTAACTATAAGTGTTTGAGGTAGATCTTCTTGCTACTGTTTACAATAACTGCAATATAGGAAAATAGTATAAAATTAAATTTCAACAATTCAATTCCTCAGAAATTGAGAGGACAAGGGATCATGAGAATTGTAGTTGAACAAAGACAATAATTTTGTAGAATCAGCAAGTACATTAAAATCTGGACTTGCTCTATAGATATATTCTGGAAACATTGGTTTGACACATAGCATTATTTCAATTACTATATGGTAACTACAATAGGAATAACTACTGATGTTTACATTCTGTGCTTGATTTACCAACAGTTTTAAGTGTTGGTCTGTGTTGTATAGAATGTCAATCACGTTACAGTATCAAATGAAGGCTAATGTTAAGGGCACTAATATATATCAGTGAAATATACAGAACTTGTCAATTGGAGGATGAAGTAACCCGAGGCAATTCATACCTTTCCGTTCCTGATGTGTTCTTGTTTTTAACTATCTGGCGAGCTTTAGGGAAGCCAAAGAAAGATTTATTTCTGTAATTTTCTTCAAACTGTTCATATATCTTTCTTAAGCCATAACAAGAACCTACACTGAAGTTGGTTTTATGAACAAAGCCATATTCTTGTCATGCTACATTTTATTGTTAATATATAAAACTTTAATGAAGATATATCATTAATTTTTTTCTAGACTCCAAGGTTTACTGGTTTTTATTATATTTTTGTAGGGCTGTGTTTTGTCTGACTGCTTTTTGATTCCATGTCATCAAGGGGCTATTCAGATAGAGAGGTAGCTTTTATTCTGAAAGCAACAGGCAGAAGATACTGAAGTCACATTTTAATCAACTTTAGCCTTCATCAAAAATTTACCTTAGAATTTACCTATTATAGTAATATTAAAATTTTTAAAGAATAAAAACAACATATCTTTTGGAAAGATAATTCCAAAGATGATTATTATAAAAATGTATGTATGGAATAATTTTTATTTTACAAGAAAAGTATATATGTTTCAAAAATCATTAAAATAAATTTATTGGGTGGGAGAATGTACCTCAGTGGTACAGTGCTTGCCTAGCATGTGTGAGGCACCGGATTTGATACTCAGCACCACATAAAAATAAACAAATAAAATAAAGGCATGTTGTGCATCTACAACTACCAAAGTTTTTTTAAATAAAATAAATTTATCAGTATAATAACATAATGTGATTTTATCATTGTGTATGGTTTTACTTTTCTTGGTATATATTTTGTGTACTAAAATATTTTATACTGTACATATATTATTACATTTATAAACAGAAAACTTATTATGGAAAATAATACTAACATTTTCACTTATAAAATTATAGTCTTACTTTAAAATTAGTTTTTAATTGTTTCATTATTTTGAATAGATTTTGGCAATCAACTTCACATCATTTCTTTGCCCTTCTAGAAGCACAGTGAGCCTTCTAAAGACAGAAGAGCCTCCTCATGACTTCATTACTATTTTTGACATGTATTGTATGGTTCTAGTTAACATAAAATTATCTGAGATGATTTTCTCCTCACTAGACTGTCATCTTATTGAGACTAAAGATGCTATAATGCTTCTAATTTGTTTCACTAAAGCTCCCACACATCTGCTCTACAACCGGACCTAGACTAGCTGAGTAGCTTTCTGTAAATTACTTAATCCCACTGAGCATGCTGTTTCGTTCAACTGAAAAATTAATATAATGAGTGAACTGAACTAACATACTGACATAACTGAGTAAAATGGTAAGGATGAAACATCATGCACAAAGAATAGTGGTTGGCATGTACTCGGAGTTCAAATAACTAGAGTCCTCAATATTATCAATGTTTTTTTTTTTTTTTTTTTTTTGGTACTGGGGATTGAACTCAGGGGCACTCAACCACTGAGCCACATCCCCAGCCCTATTTTGTGTTTTATATAGAGACAGGGTCTCACTGAGTTGCTTAGCACCTCGCTGTTGCTGAGGCTGGCTTTGAACTTGCGATTCTCCTGTCTCGGCCTCCCTAAGTGCTGGGATTACAGGGTTGAGCCACCACGCCCGGCTCAAACAAAAATGTAATTTTCTCTTTCCCTGATTGTTATTTTTGGGTGGTTCTGGTGACTGAATGCAGGGGTGCTTACCACTGAGCAACATCACTTCTTATTTTTAAAATTTGAGACAGGGTCTCTCTAATTTGCCAGGTCTGGCCTAGAACTTGAGCTCCTTCTGCCTTAGCCTTCTGAACTCCAGGGATTACAGGTATGCACTATCACACTCATCTGTTTCCTTATATTTTAAAGGGATAGGCAGCAAACTATGACCCTCAGAACAAAATTGCCTACCCAATATTTTAATAGAATTTTATTGAAAAATGGCAATACCTTCTTATTTGCTATAACCAGCTTTAATACTACAGCAGTAGATATGAATCATTACAATGAGATATATGTCGAGCTGAGCGCAGTGTTGCATGTCTGTAATCCTAGTGGCTCAGGAGGCTGAGGCAGGAGGATTGTGAGTTTAAAGCAAGCCTCAGCAAAAGTGAGGCACTAAGCAACTCAGTGAGACACTATCTCTAAACAAAATACAAAATAGGGCTGGGGATGTTGCTCAGTGGTTGAGTACTTGTGAATGCAATCCCTAGTACCCCCAAAAAAACAAACAAAAGAATCGCTTAGTATATGTGTTCATAAGGATTAAGTTTATAATCAAGTTCTAGTAATTTGAGCATAGCACTGTTCAATAATGTAGAAAAATAATGCAGAAAATGACCCCAAAATACATTTGAAATTACTACATAAATGTGAATGACATTAAAACATCAGGGAAGCCCCCACTGATCTGCTGATCCACACAGGAACACAGACTGAGGCCCGGGCCCACCTCTCAGGACCCCTATAGGAGCCTGGGCCTAAGCCAGGCCCAATACCACTCCCTGCTCCATGCCAGAGCCCTTGCTGACCAGTGAGAGCCCAGGCCAAGGCCCAGGATTGCCTGCAAGGACATCTGTAGGAGCTTAGCCAAGGTGGTGCCCAGGACTGCATCTGGGGATCCCTGCAGGAGCCTCAGGCCTAGGAACTCCCCTGCAGGCCTGTGTGAGAGCTCAGACCCAGGAATGTCCCTGCATAGAGTGGAGGTAAACACTGTTGCTCCCTTCCCTATCCAGCCATCGCAATAGTCCACTCTATGTTGTAGCCTTCACCTTAGGACATCAGACAGGTCCTGGAGGTAGTGGCCTGCCATAGCTCAGCACACCACAGTGCTACATCACTGATCAATCAGCCCAAAGCCTTTGTAAGTCTTACCCTTTCAGCTTCATCTCTGAAAGTGTTTGCCACTTTCTTGGGCCACAGCCATTGCTATCTTGAGTTACCTCCACTACCATTGCCCTCATTTTTAGTTGCAGTAGTGTCCATCTGGGGACACCAGCTGGGGACTGGAAGTGAACTCCAAGGTAAGGTACAGGTAATATGTAGGGTCACTACAAAATTATAGGATAGAAAATGCAATAACTCAGATCAGCAATGCAAGAAAGGAAGACACATAATCAACATGAAAAACCAAGGGAAGACAGTACCCAAAACAAACCAAGATACTACAGTAATAGAATCCATTGACAGCACAGTTGATTAAATGTTAGAGAAAGAATTCATAATGAACACAATTAAAATGATCTGCAAATTAAAGAATGACTTATGTGAGCAAATAGAGGCAAAAATTGATCACTCCAACAAAGAGATAAGATAGCAAATAAAGGCAACCATTGATCATAACAACAAAGGGATAAGAGAGCAAATACAAGTAGCAAAGGATTACTTCAAGGAAGAGCTAGAGATTGTAAAAAAAAAAAAAGATCAATAATTATTGAAACAAAGGAAATAATAAACCAAATAAAAAACTCAACAGAAAGCAACACCATCAGACTAAATTACATGGAGGACACAACCTCAGATAATAAAGGCAAAATATACAATTTTGAGAATAAAGTTGTCACACAGTGAAGGTGGCAAGAAACCATGAACAGATCATCCAAGAACTATGAGATAGCATCAAAAGACCAAATCTAAGATTTATCAGGATACAAGAAGGCACAGAATTTCAAACCAAAGAATATTATTTCAAGGAAATAATATCAGAAAATTTCCCAAACATGAAAAATGAATTAGAAAATCAAATATAAGAGGCTTACAGTACACAAAGTGCACAAAATTACAACAGATCTACACCAAGGCACATTATAATAAAAGTGCCTAGCATACCAAATAAGGATAGAATGTTAAAGGCTGTACAAGAGAGTAATCAGATTACATATAGGGGGAAACCAATTCTGATCTCAGCAGATTTTTCAACCCAGACCCTAAAAGCCAGGAGATCATGTAACAACATATACCAAGCTCTGAAAGAAAATGGATGCTAACCAAGAATCTTATATCCACCAAAATTAAGTTTCAGATTTGATGACAAAATAAAAACCTTCCATGATAAACAGATGTTAAAAGATTTTACAGCAAGAAAGTAGGCATTACAGAGCATTCTCAGCAAACTATTCCATGAGGAGGAAATGATAGCCAATAATGAAAATCTGCAAAGAGAAGAGCTACCCTAAAGGAATGGCCAATCAAAGGAGAAACCAAGTCAAGTTAAAAACTAAAATAAGCTAAAGCACCTGGGAATACAAACCATGTCTCAGTAATAACACTGAATGTCAATGGCCTAAACTAAGCAACTAAAAGACATAGACTGGCAGATTGGATTAAAAAAAAAAAAAAAAAACCCACTGCCTCCAAGAGACTCATCTCATAGAGAGAGACGCTCACAAACTGAAGGTGAAAGGATGGGAAATATGAATCATTCACGTGGACTGTGTAAACAAGCAGGGGTTTCCATCCTCATATCAGATAAAGTGGACTTCAAACCAAAGTTAGTGCAAAGGGATAAAGAAGGTCATTTCATACTGCTTAAGGGAATCATACATCAGCAAGACATAACAAGCATAAAATGTATGTCCCAAATAAGGAGGCATCTATGTATATCAAACAAATCCTTCTCAACTAGAAGAATCAAATAGACCATTACACAATAATACTGGGTGACTTTAACACACCTCTCTCACCACTGGATAGATCTTCTGAACAAAAACTAAACAAAGAAACCAAAGAACTCAATAAAACAATAATTTAGACTTAACAGACATATATAGAATATTCCATACATCCATAAGTGAATATATTTTTTTCTCAGCAGCACATGTATCCTTCTCCAATATAGATCATTTGTTATGCCACAAAGCAAGTCTTAGCAAATACAAAGAGATAGTGATACTACCCTGCATTCTATCTGACCATAATGGAATAAAATTAGAAATCAATGACAGATTAAAGAATAGAAACTACTCCAACACCTAGAGATTCAATAACATACTATTGAATGAAGTCTGGATAACAGAAGACATCAGAAAGGAGATAAAAAAAGAAAACTCTTAGAGGTAAATGAGGACCCTAATACAACACATCAAAATTTCTGGGACACTATGAAGGCAGTGCTAAGAGGAAATTTTATTGCATTAAGCTCATTCATTAAAAGAAGATAAAGTCAACAAATAAACAACCTGACACTACATCTCAAAGCTTTAGAGAAAGAAGAACAAACCAACACCAAAAGAAGTGAAAGACAGGGAATAATTAAAATCAGGACTGAAATCAATGAAATTGAAACAAAGGAAACAATTCAAAAAATTGACAAAACAAAGAGCTGGTTCATTGAAAAAATAAATAAAATTGACAAACCCTTAACTACTCAAATGAAAAGAAAGAGAGAGAAAACCCAAATTACTAGAAACTGTGATGAAAAAGCAAACATCATGATAGACACTACTGAAATACAGAGAATAATTAGAAATTATCCAGAAAATATATACTGCAGTAAAATAGAAAACCATGAAGACACTGACAAATTTCTAGAGGTACATGACCTACCAAACTGAAACAGGAGGACATACACAAATTAAACATTAATTTCAAGCAAGGCAATAGAAGAAACCATGAAAAGCTACCAACCAAGAAAATCCTGGGACCAGACAGATTATCGGCTGAGTTACACAAGATCTACAAAGAATTAATACCAATACTCCTCAAATTATTCCAGAAACAGAAAAGGAGGGAACCCTTCCAAACTCATTCTATGAGGCAAGTATCATCCTGATTCCAGAACCAGACAGAGACACATCAAAGAAAGAAAATTTCAGACGAACATCCCTGATGAACATAGATGCAAAAATTCTCAATAAATTTTGATGAATCACATGCAAAAACATATTAAAAACTAGTGCACCATGATCAAGTGGGGTTCATTCCAGGGATGCAAGGTTGATTCAACATACAGAAATCAATAAACATAATTCATCACATTAATATACTTAAAGATAAGTATATATGATGCTATCAATTGATGCAGAGAAAGAATTTGACAAAATATAGCACCCATTCATGTGTAAAACACCAGAAAAACTAGGGGTAGTAGGAACATACCTCAATATGGTAAAGGCTATCTATGCTAAACCCAAGGCCAACATTAAGTGTAGAAAAATTGGAAGGTTTCCCTCTAAAAATGAAAACAAGACAGGGATGCCCTCTCCCACCACTGCTATTCAACATAGTCCTTGAAACTCTAGCCAGAGCAATTAGAGAGATGAAAGAAATTAAAGGGATACAAATAGGAAAAGAAAAACTCAAATCATCATTATTTGCCAATGACATGATTCTATACTTAGAGGATTCCAAAAATTCCACCAGAAAACTTCTAGAATTAATAATTGAATTCAGCAAAGTAGCAGGATGTAAAATCAACACCCATAAATCAAATGCATTCTATACATCAGTGATGAATCCTCTGAACAAGAAATTAGAAAAACTACTCCATTCACAATAGCCTCAAAAAAATGAAATAAAATACTTGGGAATAAATTTAACAAAAGAGGGGAAAGACCTCTACAATAAAATCTACAGGACACTAAAGAAAGAAATTGAAGAAGATCTTAGAAGATGGAGAGATCTCCCATGCTCTTGGTAGGCAGAATCAGTATTGTCTCAATGGCCATACTACTCAAAGTGTTACACAGATTCAATGTAATTCCAGTTAAAATCCCAAAATCATTCCTTATAGAAATAGAAAAAGCAATTGTAAAATTTATTTGGAAAAATAAAAGACCCAGAATAGCTAAAGCAAACCTTAGTAAGAAGAGTGAAGCAGAAGCCATCACAATACAAGACTGTACTACAAAACTCTAGTAACAAAAATGGCATTATATTGGCATCAAAACAGACAGGCAGACCAATGTATGGAATAGAAGGCACAGAAACAAATCACAACAATACAGTTATCTCATACTAGACAAAGGTGCCAAAAACATACATTGGAGAAAAGATACCCTCTTCAACAAATTGTGCTGGGAAGACTGGAAATCCATATGCAGCAAAATGGAAGTAAATCCCTTTCTCTCATCATGCACAAAAATCAACTCAAAGTTGATCAAGGACCAAGGATTTAGACCAGAGACCATGAACCTTATAGATAAAAAAGTAAGCCCCAACCTTCATCATGTCAGATTAGGCCCCAACTTCATTAATAAGATTTCTAAAGTGCAAGAAATAAAATCAGGAATCAATAAATGGGATGGATTCACACTAAAAAGCTTCTTCTCAGCAAAATAAATAATCAATCATGTGAACGGAGAGCCCACATTCTGAGATCAAATTTTTGCCACACGCATGCTGGATAGAGCAATAATCTCCAGGATATATAAAGATCTCAAAAATCTTAACACCCAAAAAACAAACCCAACCAATAAATGGGCTAAGGAGGTGAACAGACACTTCTCAGGAGAAAATATACAATTGATCAACAAATATATGAAAAAAATGTTCAACATCTCTAGCCACTAGAGAAATGCAAATCAAAACTACTCTTAGATTTTATCTCACGCCAGTCAGTATGGCAGTTATCAAGAATACAAACAAAAATAAGTGTTGGTGAGGATGTGGGGGAAAAGGCATATTCATGTTGCTGATGGGACTGCAAATTGGTGCAACCAATCTGCAAAGCAGTATGGAGATTCCATAGAAAATTTGGAATGGAACTACCATTTGACCCAGCTATGCCACTCCTCAGTCTATACCCAAAGGACTGAAAAACAGTGTACTACAATGACACAGCCACATCAATGTTTATTGCAGCACAATTCACAATAGCCAAACTGTGGAACCAACCCAGATGCCCTTCAAAGATGATTGGATAAATAAATTGTTGTATATATACATAATGAAATATTAGCAATAAAAGAATAAAATTATGACATTTGCATGTAAATGGATTGAGTGGAGAATATTGTGCTAAGCGAAGTAAGCCAATCCACAAAATCCAAAGGCTTAATATTCTCTCTGATAAGTGGATGCTGATCCATAATGGGGGGTATGTAATGAATGGAAGAACTTTGGTCAAAGAGGAAGGGACCTCAGGGCAGGAAGGATGGTAGAATGAGATGGATATCATTGCCCTAAGTTTAGGTATGACTACACATATGGTGTGACTCTACATTATGTACAACCAGAGAAATGAATAATTGTGTTGCATCTGTGTACAATCAATCAAATAAATGCATTCTGCTCTCATGTATACCTAAGCAGACTAAATAAATTAAAAAAAAAAAAAAGCAAGGAAGATAGTAGTTAATTGTTGGTGTTGATGCAATTACTTCACATATGCAAAAACTAAATTCCATTTAGAACAGTAATATAATACTACTTTGTATCTTGTTTCAAGAGTACCAATCTTGGTATAAATGATAAAAAGGGGGAGGTTTTCAAAATGGCAGAATAGAGGAGATTGCTTTCCATCTGCTCCAATGAGTGAATCCAAGAAAATAGACAAGAGTTTTCTCAGCAAATGGGTGAACAAAAACAACAACAAAAACAAAACAAAACAAAAAACAAGGAGACTTTACTAGAATTTAAAACTGGACATTCAAAGCTGATCAGGGACTCAGGAATTTGGATATAATAAAATAAGGAGGAAATTCTCAACAGCACAGCCACTGTCACGGCAGGGCCAGAACCATAACTCAGAGCATTCTTTCCACTGATTTTAAAATCTCTAGAACAATTGGCATTCAGCAAACAGGCTGGAGTCCACCTAAGCCTAAACTCTACCTCCAGGAATTCTGTCTATAAGATTATCTCTCTTACTCCAGCAATCCAGATGGTGGAGCATAACCCTCCAGCAGATCCCACCTAAATCTGCTGAGAAGAGGAATTGAGAATCTTTTGAACTCCAATAGAAAGAATTCTTCAACTTTTCATTAAGATCTTTTTTTTTGTTATTATTTTTCTTTGTTCAATTTTGACCTTAATGGTACATAGACATTTATACATATTCATATTTTTCTCATTCCTAGCATTTTTGAAGCCACTCATTTTTCATGGATTAGTATTTTTTTGTGAACAAGGATATTTGATTAGTATATTTTAGTTGTGTTTTTTTAAAAATATTTATTTTTTTAGTTGTAGGTTGACAGAATATCTTTATTTTATTTTTATGTGGTGCTGAGGATCGAACCCAGTGCCTCACGCATGCTAGGTGAGCACGCTACCACTGCACCATAACCCCAGCCCCTAGTTGTGTTTTTTATTCTTTTTTATTTTTAATTTTTCAAAAAATGTTTACTTTATATATATTTTTTCTCCTACCTTTTTCTCTTGATTCTCTCTTTTCTTCTGCTAACAATCAATCTCTATTTTTCTCTCCTTCACTCTTCCTTTAATTTTTTATTTCTTTTCACCCCCATAATTATCACATCTTATATCACTTCTGTTCTCTCCCTTTCTACCATTTGAAATTGTAAATACTTTTGCAAACTTGCTGTTTTTATTGTAGGCAATAACTGATCATATTTCTGTTTATTGTGATCATTAAAATTATAAATGATATAGTAGGAACTATTTGGTTTAATGCTTTACATTTTTTGCATTGGTTGTTATTGTTTGTCTCCCCCTAAACAGTGAGTTATTGCAAACCTTCAGGGACACTACAAGTCCACAGAGTAGAAACTCCTGCCTCAGATTCATACTGTTGGATGAGTAGACACACAAATATCATGAAAAAGCAAGGGAATAAATTGCCCCCAAACAAAACTGGGTTTCTACTAACAGAATCTGTCAATGCCACAGTGACAGAAATGTCAGATAATGAGTTTAGAATGTATGTTTAAACTGATCTGTGAAGTAAAGGATGGTATAAGAAATAAAATCAGAGAGAAAATACAGGAAGTGAAAGATCACTTCAATAAAGAGGCAGAGATTCTGAAAAAGAAACAAGCAAAAATTTTCAAAATGAAGGAAATGAAAAACCAAATCTAAAATTCAATATAAAACATCATCAACAGACTAGATCACTTGGAAGACAAAACCTCATGCAATGATGAAAAAATATATAATCTTGTAAATGGAGTTGACCATGAAGAGAAGATGTTAAGAAACCATGAACAGAACTTTCAAGAACCATGAGATAACCTGAAAAGACCAAATTTAAGTTTTACTGGGATAGATGAAGGTGCAGAGATAAAAACAAAAGGAATGCACAAGTATTTCAATGAAATAATATCAGAAAATTTCCAAAACCCACAGAACAAAATGGATAATCAAATACAAGAGGTTTACAAGACCCCAAATGTACAAAATTACAACAGACCCATAGTAAGATACATTATAATAAAAATGTCTAACATATAGAGTAAGAATAGAATTTTAAAGGTTGTAAGAGAAAGATATCAGATTATGTGTAGGGTGAAACCTATTCAGACCAGCTGATATCTCAACCCAGATCTTCAAAACTAGAAGGTCCTGAAATAACATATACCAAGCTCTGAAAAATGGATGTGAACCAAGAATCTTATATCCAGCAAAGTTAAGCTTCAGCTTTGAAGATGAAATAAAAACCTTCCATGATAAACAAAAGTCAAAAGAATTTGAACTAGAAAGCCTGCAGTAAAGAACATTCTCAATAAAATATACCATGAAGATGACCTGAAAGAAAAAAAAAAAAGTAAAAACCAGCAAAGGGAGGAACTATACTAAAGGAATAATCAAAGAAATTAATTCAAATTAAAAACTAGAAATAAACCCAAATGCCCAAGAATAGAAACCATTTCTCAATAATGACTTTGATTATTAATGGCCTCAACTCATCAAAAGACACAGACCAGCAGACTGGATTAAAAACAAAAACCCAACCATAGGCTGTTGTAAGAGACTTATCTCATAGGCAAAGACTTCCACAGACTGAAGGTGAAAGGATGGGAAAAAACATATCACTCATATGATTCATGTAAACAAGCAGGAGTTTCCATCCTCATATCAGATAAAGTGGACTTTAAGTCAAAGTTAATCAGAAGGTACAAAGAAGGACATTTACTACTGCTTGTGGGAATTATACTTCAACAAGACATAACAATTATAAATATTTGTGCCCCTAACAATGGAACATCTGTGTACATCAAACAAATCCTTCTCAAATTCAATAATCAAATAGACCACAGCACAATAATACACCTCTCTCACCTCTCTCACCACTGGATAGATCCTCTCAAACAAAAACTAAATAAAGAACCTGCACAAGTAAAAAATACAATTAATAATATAGATTTAATAGACATAAATAGAATATTTCATCCATCAATGACTGAATAACTTTCTTCTAAGCAGTGCATGGATCCTTATCTAATATGGGCCATGTTATATAAGCTATCATATATGTTGGCATACAATTGTAATATTACTTTAATATATTTTTAGCATCTGTAAGGTTATTTTGATTGCTACCTTTCTAGTGATATTAATTTTCCTGTTCTTGCTTTTTGCTTGATTTGATTTATTTTTATCAAAATTTAGTTGTATTATTTCTTCTCTATTTCATATATTTCTGCTCTTACTCTTACGTTTTCCTTCCTACAATATAACCTGAAAATAATTTAATTGTTCTTCTAGCTTACTTCTGATACAAGTAGTTTGTTATAAATGTTCATGTAAGTACTGTTTCATCTCAGATATCCTGATATTTTAAGCTTTTATTATTACTTAGTTCAAAGCATTTTTTATTTACTTTTATTGTTCTTTCTTCCTTGACCTCTGAGATATTTATAGGTGTGTCATCTAATTTTGAAATAGTTGACATGTGGGGATGGAGTTCTATATATCTCAAGGTGATTGATTTCTAATGTAATAAATCATGCAGAAAAAAATAATCTGCATGAGCTCAAATTAAAATGTAATGGAAATATTTTCATATTGATTGTGTTGTTTACACACATGTCAAAACTGATCAAATTGCATAATTCAAATATGTACATTTTACTGTACTTCAATTTTTCCTCAATAAAATTCTGGAAAAAATTGATAGAAGAAACTAAAATAGAAACAAATAAAAATAGACACATTAGTAAAAATAAGGAACTACATTTTTCAGCAATCTCTGTGAGATTAGCATTATAATCAAAAGTTGAATAATTTATCATTCATACTGACTTATTAGTGAAATTCTATAGTATTACAATATACTCCAAATGATTCTCATGTCAAAAATTAATTTTTCCAATTACATTTCCCAATTTATGTTAAATGGAAACATAAAATACATACTTCACATTTCTATAAGGTTAAAGACTTTTGATTATTATCTATTTAAAAGGAATAGAACTAGTTATTGAAATTCTTTTCAATTCTTTTTTTTTTAATTTTTATTCTTGTTTTATTTAGGCTTACATGTTGACAGTGTAAATTGACTCATTGTACATAGATAGAGGATAACATATCAATTCTCTAGTTGTAAGTTGTATAGAATCACAACATATATGCAGTCATACATAAAGTTAGGGTTATTATGACCATCATATTCCATCACCCTTGCTGTCCCCATTTTTCATTTCACTAAGGTTTCATGGGTCTTCTTGCTGATCCAATCATATTATAGCTTTAAATGAATGGACAAGGAGGATTCTGTTTCATTATTCACATTTGAACTTCTTTTTGAACTCCTTCTATCATCTGTCTTCCAGAATATTGAAGAGGATGAAATAAATTAGTTTACTCTCTCTATATTCCAGAAGTATATATCATTGCTCCAATGGAGTGAGTATTTACAATTTCAGATAGTTCAACAAACTATTCTATATAAATTTAAGAGCCAGAGGCAGTGGTAGACACCTGTAATCTCAGCTCTTCAGGAGTCTGAAGCAGGAGGATCACAAGTTCAAGACCACCCTCAGCAACTTAGCAAGACCCTGTCTCAAAATATAATAAATAATAAATAAATAAAGTTAGTGATGTAGCTCAGTAGATCATTCCTGGGTTCAACTTCAAGTATAGCTAAATAATTAAACAGCCAATTATATAACAATACACTTATGGATTTATGCATAACTAGCAAATATATGCAAATGTATTTAACATGAATTTATAAAATGTATAATGAATTTATAAAATTTATGCAAATGTATTTAACATGAATTTATTAAATGATATTCTTACATGAAATGCTAAACACAGATTTCATAAGTTAGCTATCTCACAGAGAAAGAAAATAGATTAGGGAAGAAAAACAGGCTTCAATTATGTCTTTATTTCTCTAATATTTAGAAAGAAAAACATTTTAAATATATATAAATCTTATTAAGATTTGATAGAATTTGTTTCTGGGAATATAACTGTCTCTTATCTATTCTCATCTCTTTGAAAAATGTTAACATTTAGGAAGAAAAAAATAGAAATGGAATATGTGAGAGAGTGAAAAGAGAAAATGATTATAATATGAAAAACAAATCATAAGTATATTTTATGGTGAAATGTTTAAAAAGAATGAATGAAATTATATTCTGGAGATGATGGTATAATACACAAAAGTCAGAAAATGGGTTTTCTGGGCTCAAAACTAGTAGAAAATCACAAGAACGCTATTTTCACTTAGTACATACCTCATTTTCCTCATCTGTAATTAAATGAGTCTTGTCTCATGAGGTTTTTGTACTGCTAATGTATAATTATATGTGGCTAAAATATCTTTTTGTTTGGGTGTCCAAATCATCTATCTAGTTGATTAGCTGAGAATTATCTTCACAGTGAGCTTCATATCACTGTAAAAAATGTATTTGTATCTATTTCCAACTTTTGATGGTATCATTAAGACATAATAGCATCCTATGTCAAGGTATATATATTTCACAGTTGTCCCAGGATACCTACATAGGATTTGTTCAGAATCCTCTGTGGAAACCAAAATCCAAGGATGCTCAATTCCCATATAGAAGATAGTATAGGTGTTGTGCTAGCATATAAACTCAACACATCCTCTTGTATAATTTAAATAATCTGTAGGCTACTTACAGTAGATAACATAAAAGTTGTTATACTGCTTTTAAGAAATAATGACCAAAGTGTGTGCATATTTTCAGTACACATACAATTATTATCCAAACAGTTTCAATCTATGGTTAATTGAATTGATGAATATGGAACCTGCAGACACATAGGGTCAGCTCTGTATATATACATTCATATATATATATACACATATATATATATGCACATACACACACATATATACACATACACACACATACACATATATATGCACACATTAGGTCAACTCTGTGTGAGAGCACATAACATATATACTATATATAAGCATGTGGTATATACATATGTATGCAAATCCATATATATATGGATAAATATATATCCTATCTGCCTTTATTTCATGTTTAAATGAGTTGTATTTAATGACAGCCACTTATTTGACTTGCCCTATCTCATTGATGTAGATATTTTATATCATTTTTATTGTATTTAGAAGTTTTGTTCACTTGTATTTAAATTAAATCTTAATAAATATGTATGTAGTTTTGTAATTAAATCTACTCTATATATACACTGTGAAACTGAAGCAAATCAAGTATTAACTATTTTAGATTATGTTCAATTATATGTACATAGTATATTGACTTTTAAATAAATATGAACTTCATAGATTCTATAAACATGATTTATAAAGGATCTTAAGTATATTCAGTACAATTTAGAAGAAAACCCACAGGATGCAGAGAAATGTTGCTAGACATTTTTCCCCATTACTCAGACCAAAATAATCTTTGTAAAAAAAAACAATGCCAGCTTAAATTAGGAGTAAGAGAGGAATAATATAGTTATATGTATTTTCAAAAGAAAAGACATTTGTTTATCATAAAAAAGGGAAGACTGATGAAGTTTTCAAAAAGTTTTCTTTGTAGCTTTCCAATAACTTTAATCCACAGCCAGTTTAGTGTATTTCTAAATAACTCCCAACTCTGAAACCAGAGTTAAATAAATTCCTTAAGTAGGTATTTACAATTTTGAATAGTGAATAGACTTTTATGTTAATAACAAAAACAACCAAAAGGTACTTTAATTGAAGCAAGTGCTTATGATTTCTTTGTCTACCTAAATATAAAAGGTTAATAGTATTACATACTTAGGTAACAAATGAGATCAATCACACCCCCTCCATTTTTATATGAAAGTTCTCGATTGATTTCTATTATTTTATACAATGTTTTCTAGGTTCTTTGTTATTTATTTTCAGCCTCACTAATTGTTATTTGTATTCCTCCCCATAAAATATTTTTAGGTGCTCAATGAATGTTTCTTCAATAAACAAATGTTAAATAAAAACACCAGAAGCTAAATAGATCATCACAGTCCCACTTGATTAAACTTTAAACTTGCTCCTCCTGTGTTTTAATGCCATTAATAGTATCTCTATGTGCCTATAAATGTAGCAAACATTTATTGGCCATTTATTATGGACCATATTTTGTTAAGAATATTTTGTTAAGGGCATAAGAACAATGTTATCTTTGTTTCCTTACAAGTCATTTTAAAATGGGAAATATGTAACAACATATTAGTACGTATTTTAATAACTAAGTGGCATTAGTTTATTAATAAATACATTTTAATAGGCTATTACATTCCTTCTTTTTCCTAGGGAGCCCAATTTTTTGTAAAAACAATCCCAGAAAAAACTGTTACTTGCATGTGAAGGTTAATAGAGAGCATGTGGCTGAAAAAAATGTGTGAATACTTACATATTTAGTAACTTTGCTTCTGTTTCCTTGTAAAGCTATTCCTTTTTCCAGGTAACAAAATTGTTTTATTTGTTTTATGTCCTGGATCAATGACTTGCACATTAAAATCATGATGGATATTTGTTGAAAAGGTAGTTTAACGAATTATAAGCAGGAAAAAGGTGGAAATGAGATTCAGTTCAGTTGACATTATTTTTAATTCTGATAGGAAAATATAATTTAGTCACACATCAATTAGATACAATTATAATACCTCAACTACCTAAATAGAAAATGATCACTAAATTTCACATTAAAATCAAATGAAAAGATTTAAAGACAAACAAAACATGTTCTGAATTATTTGTTTTGCTTCTGTATTTCTACATCTTTTCCTTCTTTCAACTTATCTTGTGTCTTCTTACTTCTTCCTGCCATTTCCAGATTAGTTTAAATGTGACCTAGATGATTACTCATTCAATTTAACTGAACACCACTCATATGCACTGCTCCCTACTTTCCTAATTTCCTAACATTTGATGAGGGATTGCTAAAGAAACACTACAAATGTGAACTCATTTCCTCAAATATTGTAATTGCTTTTCAGGGAGATATTAAAGGTGTGAAAAATTAATCTAGGAAGATAAATAGGCAAAAAGCATAGAGCAACTTGAAATGAGATTCTAAGGAATGCTTTTATGTCTTCTTGCAATAAATCTTTATAATTATCTTTTCCTCAAAGATTCTTTATTAAGTGTCTGACCCATACTAAACAATGTGCTAGGTGCTAATATAAAAATAAGAAATTGTAATTTTTAAAATCCTTTGCACAAACTAGATTTAAAAGTGATGTACATCAAGAATAAAGCTTTTTTCCATTTTCTCTGGTAATTAAATGTGCATATGATACATATTTAATATATTTGTTGTGAAACTATATAAAATCTCCTTCATTTTATTGAACTTATTTTATAAAATAAAGTTTATATTGATACTAATTACTTCCTATAAAGGAAGAATTACATGTGTCATCTCTCTGGGTCTCCTTCTTTCTTTTTTTAAAATTTATTTTATTTCAATTTTTCCAGTTTTATTATGGCATGATTGACTAATTGTATTTATTTATGGTATACTATATGATATTTTATATGTATATACATTGTGTAATGATTATCACAAACTATTTAATATTTTCATCACCTCACATACTTATCCTTTTGCATGTGAATGGTGATATCATTTAAGATCTGTCAGCAGTTTTCAAGACTACAGTACAGTATTACTAACTATAGCCATCATGCAGTATAATAGATCTACAAAAATTATTCAACATAATTGAAACTTTGTACTTTTTGAGCATTATTACACAGTATACTTTTTTTCTCCTTCCATATCTTTTATTGGTACTTTACAGTTGTACATAATGATGGGATTTGTCATTACATATTCATACATAAATACAATATAACAATCCCTGGGTACTTTAAGAAAATATGTTTAGTTGTAGATGAACACAATACCTTTATTTTATTCTTTTGTTTTTATGTGGTGCTGAGGATTGAACCGAGTGCCTCACAATGCTAGGCAAGTGCTCTATCATTGAACCACAACCCCAGCACCCCCACACCCCATGTACTATTAAGACCCTGGGAAACACTATTTTAGTCTTTGCTTCTGAGTTTGACTTGTTCAGATTGTGTGCATGAATAAGATCATACAGTATTTGTCATTCATCTCTGACTTATTTCATTTAGCACAATGGCGTCCGGGTTCAACTATGTTGTCATAAATGATAAAATTTCTTTCTTTTTAAAGTTGAAAAATTTTCTACTGAAATATATATATTTCAGTAGAAATAAATATATATATATATATTTGTCTTTCCTATTTTCCTTTTTTCTGTCTTCTGATTACTAGAAT
The DNA here is from genome assembly GCA_004024805.1 of Geosciurus inauris. Taxonomy (NCBI): domain Eukaryota; kingdom Metazoa; phylum Chordata; class Mammalia; order Rodentia; family Sciuridae; genus Geosciurus; species Geosciurus inauris. Next base: position 37,000 of record PVHX01005766.1, read on the forward strand.
ATTTTTTAGAATTTAACTTTGACTTACCTGTAGTGATTTTGAGTATATTTGTTTTGTTTCTCAGTGGATGCTCTAGGGATTTCAATATGCATTCATTACTGATTTCACTTTGCTAGTACAAATATTTGGCTACTTTAGGTGGGATATAGAAACCTTAATACAATTTTAGTCCCTTTCCTTTCCCCCTTTAATATAATATGATTGTATTAAGGTGTTTTGTTTTTGTTTTTACAAACACTGAGGATAATATTAAGGTAATTTTTTTACTTCCAATAGTTAAAAGCTTTTATTTCCAATAGTATATTTTTAGAAACTTAAAAGGAGATTAATGTATTTGATTTACACATGTATTTATCTTTTTTTTTTTTTGGTACTGGAGATTGAACTCAGGGGCACTTGATCACTGGGCCACATCCCCAGCCCTATTTTGTGTTTTATGTAGAGATAGGGTCTTACTGAGTTGCTTAGTGCCTCGCCCTTGCTGAGGCTGGCTTTGAACTCGCGATTCTCCTGTCTCAGCCTCCATAAGTGCTGGGATTACAGGCTTGTACCACAGCACCCAGCTTGTATTTATCTTTTTGAAAAATTTTTTCTTAATTCTAATGTTTAAAATTTTCTGGTTTTATACTTCTATTTGAAGAAATTCCTAACCAATTTATTTATGGAATGTATGCTATTGAGCAATTATCTTACTTTTCTTGAAGAATGCTTTTATATCACTTCTACTTGGATGAATAACTAAATGGGTACAGAATTTGGCTTTATATTTCTTTTAGCACTTAAGTATTGTACCATTTTCTTCTGTATGCCATGATTTCTGACCAGAAATCTGCTGTCTTTCTAATTTTTTTTTTTTTTTTTTTAACTCCCTAGTGCTTCTCTCTGGCTTTTGTCAATAATTTGTCCTTCTACTTAGTATTTTTAGAAATTTGATTATAATGCTTTACTGAGTATATTTTTTTCAGATTTTTTTCCATTATGGTTGCTGAGCGTCTTGAATCTGATATGCACATATATTTTTCCAAATTTGGGAACCTGTTAACTACTGTTTCTTTGGTTGCTCATTCAGATTCATAGTCTTTCTCTTTTTCTGTAACATAAATGATCTGAAAGAGAAATCTTTTTAGTCTCACACAGGTTTGTGTATCTGACTTTTTTTTTTTCAGCATATTTACTCTCTGTTCTTAAAACTGGATCATTTCTATTGCTTTATCTTCAAGCCTACTGACCATTTTTCTTTTGTTATCTACACTTTGATATTTATTCAATCCAATTTTTAATTTTCTTTATTCTATTTTTTAGTTTTGAGATTTCTTTGTTTTTTGTTTATATATTCCATTTCTTTTTAAAGACTCTCTATTTTTCCCACTTTTAAAGACTGTAAATGTTACTGGAAGCACATTTATGAGAAGGGCCTTCAAATCCACACTAGATAATTCTAACATTTGTCCATTCCAGTGTTGGCATTTGTTACTTGGCATTTCTCATCTGATTCTGTGGTTCTTGGAATGAGAAATTCTTTTTTATTTTATGCTTAAAAAATTTAGGTATTATGTTACAAAACTCTTATTATATTTAAAATTTATTTTTAGCAGACTGTAAATCTGTTCAGGTTTAGAAGATAGGTCCTGTCCTACTTTTATGTGCTATGGTTTAAATGCCAATTTAATTTTCAGTTCTTTGTGCTATTCTGGTCTTTCCCTGCTTGTGTGCTTCCCAGAGGTCAATATGAAACCTGGACATAATTTCACTTTATATCTCACTCCTCAAACTGTCATGGTTAAGTCTGATTGGTTCAAACATAGATCATTTCAGGGTTCTGCTGAGGACTTAGCATGCAAATTTAAAAATTCCTCTCCCACTGGCTCTTCTCTGTTATATGTTCCCACATTCTATTCAGAGGGGTAGTCGTGCTGCCTCACTCTTAAAGAATAAATATAGAAATAAAATCTCTAGTTAATATCTCCATGTTCATGTTCCTATGATGAATTTGTTCATGTTTTAAAAGCAAACTTTTAAAAATTTAATAGGATATATTCAACACTTTGCAATTATGTACAAAATGAGCATTAAAGCTTTTAAATCAAAGTGAGTTTAACTAATTATCTCATGAGAAACTATATAGAAAGCATTATTGGTTTTAATCTGTTAGTCACTTAATTTTTGGAGAAAAGAAAATAAATTTCCAAATAAAATTTACTACTATAAACTTTTTAAGTTATTTTGTTATATATAGAAAATTTAAAATGAGATATACCAAAAAATAGAAATATCTCTATTTTAATTTTATTATATATATCTATGTATGTGTTATATATGATAGTGATATATAACATATATATAGTGTGTCTGTGTATACATGTATGTATGTGTATATATATATATACATATATTGTTATGGTTTCAATGTGAGGTGTCCTCCAAGAGCTTATATATGAGAGAGTGTTTTATATATATACATATATTATATGAAAATATAAGATTTCCAGAACAACTTATATATAAAACCAGGAAAAGCTTGAACATGTTTCTCAAGAGTGTATAGCATCTAACTTGAATAACCATTTCCCAAGTATAGCTATGTAGTAGAACTTGAATTGAATTCCTACAAATAACTATTGTAGTAATTCGGTGTATTCTAGGGATATTTTCATAATTAAATTTGTATTCTTCTAATAGTCTTTGGGTGGATTAACAAACTGAAAACAGATTTTATTTTAAAGTAAATCATTCATAGAATCAAATAGAAGAAAATATATAGTAATAGTTTTAATATTCCTAAATCTTAGAAGTGCAGAATCTTGGTATTCAGGGTTGTATCCCACCTAGAAAACTATCTCTCTTTGATAAACTTCTATTCTTTTGATTCAAAGCACATGTATTCAATTTGTATCTCTTAGTAACAATTCTTAGACAATTTATCTATGATTTGTTATACAATTTACAATTGTGCAACAAAGTACAGTAATATATTTAAAGATCTCTATTTACTCATTTGATTTTCTACTAAAGCATAAACTTCTCAAGGTCAAGCCCCCTTGTCTTTCATCTTTAAATTCTAGTGTCTAGCAAAATGTCTAAGAATTAAGTGCTTGATAAGTAGATAACTGCAGAAGCAATTCTGAGAATTAAAGTAGTGTGTTGCATGCTGCACAAACTTGACTGGAGCAAGTATATTATCCGAAAATATTTTATAAGGGGGATTTATGCATGGTGTGGAGTACTACTATTATAGAATCTTATTCTATATTAAATATAAAAGCTATTATCATTAGTGCAAAATCAGTTAATGTAAATGTCCACTTAGACTCTGAGGTCAATTTCCAGGGATCACAGTCTATGTCTACCATTCACTACCTGTGTTATCTTGGAAAGTAAATTCACCTCTCTAATATATTCTTATCTATAAAAATCTCATAATAAGTAATGTTTTGTAATAATTAATGGCTCCAATAAATCATATTTTCATATACACTGACAAAACAGCATCCAAGGACTTGCTTAAACAATAGGCTAACAATAAAAGTGTTGCAAGAGACTTGAAAAGTACGTATGATTTGGGTTTTTCTTCTTCCTACTCCTGGAAACATTGCAACTGCTCTTATATCAGTAAGACCAAATAAGCTTCCTGGAATGGTATGGCCCAGTCACCTCCATCAACTCTGCTGACAGTAGCAACCAAGAGCACTAACTGACATGTGAATGAGACCAATCAGCAGCTAGCTAACACACCAGCTGACTACAGCTGTATTAGAGAGCTTTGCTGAGGTTGCCAGGTGAGCTTCCCACCTGAGCCTTGTCCGAATTGCTGAGCCAATAAAAAGGGAATTAATGAATATTTGTTTTTAAACCACTGAGTTTAGAGAGGCTTCTTATATAGCAACGAAGTATACTATGTACTATAACACTGTAATAAACTTTCATAGTATTTGACATAATGCCTATAAGCTGTAATTAACTACTCAATTCATTTTAGTTTTGGCTACTGCTACTTTTACTTCAATATCTCTCTTGAACAATTTCTGTGGTAATGTTTAAACCAGAAAATTTAGGAAGATGAAGAGGATTTCTTGAGAATAATATGGTTCCCATTTCTTAGTGATGAATATTTAGTTATTATGAGTATTATAAAAGACATTATATAGACATCTTAAAGCAAGTGATTGTATATGTGTCTGGAAATATGTATATGCCTAACCATATAAATGGAAACTTCCACCCCCATTTCTACATATGTGTCCAGTAGGAAGTCTTTACCTTTGTAGTTATGATAATATTTTGATGCTGTTTAAATCTTTTATGTGCTTATGATTGTTCTATTAAAATTAGAACTTCTTTTAAAATCATCTTAGTGCAGTCTGCACTAATAGTTTATTTTAACTTCCAGGAATATTAGGATCCAGAGTATATTAAGCTCCTATTTCTTACTGAAGTATAAATGCTAATTGTCATATATGTAATGTGAATTGTATGGTAACAATGTCTTAATTCTGGCAAACAGAGAATGGCTTTCTTTAATTATCACCTATTTAATTATAGGGCAAAAAAGTATTAATTGAATTAATATTTTTACTAGCAATAAATTTGCCATTACACATTGGGGCACATCCAAGCTATGCACTCTAAGGTAAGGTCAATGAAATTTTATGAAGGAATTAAAAATTTAGTTGAATTAAAAAATAAGAAAAATTTTTGACTCCACAAAGTGCAGTTAGCATATTTGAAGCCAAAAATGTCCTTACACAAAACCAATATTAATTAGAAAATGAAGTAATTTGATAAATTAATCATTTTGATTTGTTTACATACTAAATATGCCTTAGGATAAAAGCAGCATTTTTCTAAATGTGTATATTTTTAAGCATTTTATGTATAACTATGGTCCTTCTAATTTCCTTAAGTAAAGTTGTACTAATGAGAAATCTGATTATATGTAATTAGGGCATGATAGGTTTTAGGATAAATACGACTTAAATATTCTTGCGAGTGCCCCTGTACATTCTTGGGAATGAGTTAGATGGGGAGTTTGATGATCCCTAGAGGAGGAAGTCCAGTTGTGCCACCTGGAACTCAGCCTGTAAACTAGTGTGAAGCAGAGAATGCAGAACTTGCAAGCTTCTGGAGTACCACAAATCAAGTCATTTAATTTGCATTGTTTAGAGTTTAACTGAAGAATCACTGCTATGCTTTATTTTAAAGTTAAAAAAAAAAACCTCAGTATTTTAAGAGTGTAATGTAGAATTTTATATTACATTGGTCAAAGCCTTACTACTGAAAGTTACCTCCCCAAATTTCCATAAAGTATTAAACAAGATGAAATTCAGATGATTATACTTGGACAGCTAGCAACAAAGAACATTATTTCTCAGCTTCTTAAAACATTTCAGTATAGCTGAGCTCATGCTGTCTGTGGTGAATTATTAGAAGTCACTCCATGTGACTTCTAGTTTCAAAGAAAAATGTTCATTTTACCTAACCTCAATACTATTGCTTTGTTTGGTTTTTATAGCATCTAACAGATTTTGTCATCTGTAAATTTATATTGCTGCAAAACTGGCAGAAAAGTACTGAGAAAAGACTATATGAGGCAGTTTAAAAGCATCTCTGAATGATGCAAAGCTCAATCAAAGGAGGACACATGTGGCCCCACTTGTTTACTAATTTAGTTTGATCTATTTAAACACTGCGTCCATAGCTCCAGGAACAGTAGCATATCACAAACACACACAAAGAGAGAATAACATGATTAGTTACTTTCCATGACTTTCCTAGGAATGGTTCATATAATGAAAAGCCTAAGCCATATATATGTATCCATATACATATATATCAGTGACTGAATTTACAAATGAAAGAGCATATATTAATACTTTATAATCTCAGAATTTTGTTATTGATATTAGGGATACTTTTCAAGTAGGTACAACTAATTCCTTCCTTCAGCTAATATATATGAATTAGCTATTTGATGCAATGTACTATGCAAAACACAGAAAACACTATATGAGCCTGATGCTAACATTTCTTATAAGAAATGCTAAATGAAATTCTTTAAATTGAAATAAAAGAAAAATAATAATACAAAACATATAAAAGATAAAACTCATTGGTAAAGGTAGGTATATATCAAACTCAGAATATACTAATAATTAATACACTAACATTCTAAAGGTGGTTTTTAAATCATTCTCAACTTCAGTATAAAAGTAAAAAGGCAAGCTGGGTATGGTGGCACTTACTGGTAATCCCAGTGAATCAGGAAGCTGAGGCAAGAATATTGCAAATTCAAGACCAGCCTCAGCAATGTAGTGAGAGCCTGTTTCAAAACAAAAAGTAAAAAAGGACTGGGGATGCATGTCAGTTATAAAGTGCCACTGGGTTCAATCCTAGTATAAAAATACACAAACAAAAAAGTTAAAAGGCAAATGTACTAAAAACAACTGTAATTACAAACAGTTAGTTAGCAGATACACATAAATAGATGTAAAGTATGGTGTCAATACAATAAAATGAGAGAGGCAAAGAAATAAAATTGTAGAGTGCCTATTTAGTTAGAGTTATGATACTATTATTCTAAATTATGTTTTATGTAAGTCTGATGGTAAATGCAAAGAAAAAATCTTTATCAAAATATATCTTTTTTGTTTGTTTGTTTGGTACTGGAGATTGGTACTCAGGGGCACTCGACCACTGGGCCACATCCCCAGCCCTATTTTGTGTTTTATGTAGAGACAGGGTCTCGTTGAGTTGCTTAGTGCCTCGCCCTTGCTAAGGCTGGCTTTGAACTCGCGATTCTCCTGTCTCAGCCTCCCTAAGTGCTGGGATTACAAGCTTGAGCCACCGTGCCCAGCTTCAAAATATATCTTTATCAAAAGATAAAAGAATCAAAATGTCCGCTACAAAAATAAATGGATCACACACACACACACACACACACACACACACAAACATAAATGGAATAGTGGAACAATAGGACTACAGAAATCAGTAAAAATCTAATAAAATGTCAGTAGCAAATTACTTCCTATCAAAAATCATCTTAAATATGAATGGATTAAATTCTTCTATCAAAAGACACAGAATGGCAGAACGGATTAAGAAAACAGGATCCAACAATAGGCCGCTCACAGGAAACTCACTTCATACATAAGCATGGATGGAGCCTGAGTGAAGGAATAGAAAAATATTTTAGGCAAATGGTAACCAGAAGAGCTGAGAGCTATACTTGTATCAGGCAAAATATACTTAAAGTTTAGTAGCTTAAAAAAAAACTATAAAAAAAAAAGTTTTTTATACTATGATAAGGGGATTGATTCATCACTGAAAATTTTATATGTAACAATTTTGTATATATGCACCCAACATTGGAGTAACTAAATATATAAAGGAAATATAACATGTGAATTTTGAGATATACTGTTACACAACAATAGTAGGGGACTTCACTACTTCATTTTCAACAATGGGTAAATCATCCAAACAGAAAATCATTTAGTAAATAGTGAACTGGAACAACACTTTTGAACAAATGGACCTAACAGACATATATAGAACATTCCATCCAGCAGAAGCATAATGCACATTTTTCTCACATCAGTGGAAAATTTTCCAGTGTAGACAATGTTATGCCACAAGACAAGTCTTAACAAGTTTAAGAAGATTGGAAACACTACTTAAAGTTCATTACAAAGACAAATGGAAGCTATAGTTAATTTGCCATATTTGATCATTTATTGGTGCTCTCTAGAGTGACAGCAATATACATTCTTGGTCTAAGATCTTTTAATAAAAAGAATAGGAGAAGGAGGAGAAAGAGGAGAAGAAGCAGGGAGGAGGAGGAGGAAGAAAAGAAGGAAAAAATAATGCTGCATATTAGTGTGGTTAAGCAAATCACCCATAATTTGGCAATTGTCACCTTCTCTCTTTATGAGGTAAAGAAAAGTCATGCTGGCCCTCCAAACCTTATTTGATTATAGGAAATGTAAATGTTGGCACAATATGTGAAATGTTTAAACTCAAATTTCTATAATCCATATAAGTAGCTTTGTGGTGTTTTACAAGTAAACAGATGTATTTTAGTTGGCCAGAATGCATTAATTCATATGTCTATTATTGCTTTAAATAAAGAGTGAGTGATAGTTTGTGCTCTCTGTGGCTCATAATTTTAGAAAAGGCCAGTTTGTATGTTTTATAGCTCCTAGGGAGGAAAAAAAAATCCATGAAAACAAAATGAATCACAATAAAAATTTTAAATGATCTATTTCTTTAATTTTCAAATTCTGAAAGGAAACCAGATATCAATTTATGCAATGCCATGGTTTAAATACATGAAACTACTTAAATACTTGAAACATTTATTTAACATATTCATTTATTCTTTCATTCATTAAATGAATATTTATTGCAAATCTGCTGTGTTAGTGAAATTCAAAATAAATTTAAGGAAGAATTTTGCTATCAGGAATTTGCAAAACAACTCAGACTTTCATGTCAGTATGTCAGTCAAGAAAGGTCAAACTGATAATATGGTACAATGGTTAGAATTACAGGCTTGTATGCAGACAAAAGAGGTTTCAACTATCATACCTTGGCAATGTGTAAGGGTGAAATCTCAGATTATTTCATTTTAGGAAGATTCAGGCTTTTCTAAATGAAGGACAAATGCAAATGTGAAAGGGAGATAATAATAATATATATCATAAAGAATTGTCAAAATTCAATGAGGTAGATTTAAAGTGTTTTAAAGTGTTTTACACAGAATTTGATGTGCACTAAGTACTTAATAAATGGTAGATATTATTTTCACATTATGTCAAACATACATTTAATCTTTTTGCTCTTTATATAAAAAGAGTGAACTATTTAAAAATGAATAATAATAAATGAAGACAAGGAAAAATTCAGGGTAATGTGAAATATAATAGTTTCCATTGTATGTTTTATTTAGCTGTGAAAATGCATGGGCAAATACTCTACACTATTTCATTTTGTTTCCTCTTCTAATAAATAGAATAATAACATCTACTCCCCAAAGTTGTAGAAAAGTCAATGGTACAAAGTAGCCAAAATCCAGAAATTCTCTTAAAAAAAAAATAGGCTTTGTCTTAAAACAGGCTTAAATAAATATTATGAGATAGGAGAGAAGATGCTGAAGATAATAATCTAAACCACATTATTCAATGAGAAAATGGGAAGAGCTTCTGTTTACTCCTGAGGAATATTTGTATTTCCTCTTGAGAAAGAAGAAGTAGAAAGGGGGAAAATGGGCAATAAGAAAATGATGGACTGGAGAACACATGCAAAGACAGTACAATATTTATGAGATAACAATGCTGCTATGCTTGGTTATTGTTGCTGTTGATAGGATTCTGTTTCCCCACTTACTCCCATTTTAGTGGTGATGACTGCACAATTTCATGGCCCTTTAATTAATGTTAGAGTTTCAGATATACTATGCTTCAAGGTTGTGATGTTGTAGGATACAGGAAATAATGGAAAGCAGAAATCTAAACATTTTAACATGCATAGTTTGATTAATATATTCAATCAAGCCTAGTTTACCTAATAGCAAAATGGCACTTTTAAAGGGAACATTCAATCAATTATTGCTTTGTCTTTATGCTGTTAGATCAATGTGTTCTACATGCTCCCCATGCACTTCCCACTGGCTGAGGTTAGCATTAAGTTTAGACGAAGTGAAAATGTGGTTATATTTGTATTTTTACAGATAGTGAATAAAATATTTTTAGATAGAATACAAAATTTGTTGACAAATTTAATTTGTTCCATCCCATTTGAATGAAGCTAAATCACTCATCCAGGCTCATATGAAAAATGTTTAAAGACTTTTTAATATCACTATCATCAAAATTCAACCAGAAAATCTTCAATTTAGTTTTGCCACTACTCTTGTCCTTGAAATTATTTGTCACTCAGGATCTGCCTTAACTCTCCATTGTTGTGACAAATACCTGAAATAAACAGTTAACACGGTGGAAAATTTATTCTGTCATATAATTTCAGAGGTTTCAGTTTATGATTGCTTGGGCCGCACTACCTTTGGGCCTGTGGCCACATAGTACATCATGGGGGGAGCACGTGGTGGGGGAGGCTGCTTACCTCCTGGTGACTTGGAAGAAATGAAAGAGAGATGAGGGAACAGCGTCCTATATCTCCTATCAAAGAGATATTTCCCCCCAAAATAACCTAATAAATATAAATGACCAAATTGCTTTAGCTTTCTCTGCAACATCAGCCTAGAATATTGTAATGAATCTATACTCAAATTGTGATAGGTTTAGATGAGACTGGACAATATCTAGTCTTATTTCCAGTCAAGGCTTGCCATTTTACATGAAATCTGCTTGTTATACAAACCAGGCTTACTTTTCTGGAGAAATAATATTTAGAAAAATCTTGTTTGGTATTATTGGTTGAATATCTATCCTTGACTTCAAGTTTATATGTGAAATCCTCACCCCTTGTGAGATGGTGCTAGAAGCTGGGCCTTTGAGTGAGAGGTAGTTAGGTTATGCAAGTCAAGCCCTCCTGAATAGGATTAAGGTCTTTAGAAAACAGATCCAAGAATGCTCTCTTGCTTCCTTTCCTCCAAGAAAGGATACAATAAAAAGTTTGTAGTGTACAACCTAAGAGACTTTCACCATATCCTGACCATGCTGGCATTCTGATCTTGGATTTCTAATTTCCATAACTGAGAAATAAAGGACTGTTTTTAAACCACTCAGTCTATGGTAATTTGTTATAACAGCACAAACTGTTAGACATTGGGTGACTGCAAATAGGTCATAAATAATATTAATTCCAGACAAATTTGACAACCCAATCATCTATTGCTTTGTAACAGATCATTGCCAATCTTGTTATCTTAATCAGCAATAGTCTATACTCTCTAATGTTTTTTGTAGGTGAAGAAGAGTTTGTTGGGTGATTCCAGTTTGGGTTTCTCTTAAGAATATAATCTGATCTCAACTACCACTAGAAAAATTAAGAGCTAAAGCACCTGGGGCTGTATGGGCATCTCTCTCTATCTCTTCTTGTATAAGGACTCCTCCATGAATACCCTTTAAGAAGGGTAATTTGAGCTTCCTGACAGCCTGACTACCTCAGAGTAGGAATACTTTAGTTTCAATATAATATCTAACATTATTTTTATCCTGAGTAGCATGTAATAAAAATTTGGCACATCTTATTTTTATTCTATATATAAAAAACTGTGCCAATTATAGTTTAAAAGTCTTAAATTAGAATTATGTAAATTTTTCTTCTACAATAAAAAAAATTCTTCAGCTTCACTCCACCATTTCTATTTGTATAATCTTGGGAAAATCATCTAACTTCATTAAGGTTACATGTTATTATTTGAAAATTATGAATAAATATAAGTACGTTATAGTGGGCTAGGGTAGCTCAGTGGTAGAACATTTGGTTAGCATGCACAAGTTTCTGGATATGGTTGTCAGCACCTAGAAAATAAAAGTACCTATGGAGTTCTTTATATATGACACATGTCAACCCTAACAATCATATATTTGAGTTTACAATTGAGGAATTATTATATGTGAATTTAATAAATAAGACTCAGATTTAAATAACTGGTCTAAATTATACAAGAAACTGTAAGAGAGAGTAATCATTGTTTCTTTTTACATTTTTGCTTGTGAACTTTATGGCCTGTGTTCTTAGATTTTTGAAAACGATTTATAATTTGCTGCCATAATAATTGGAATGAAATGGAAATAAGAGAGAAATGGAGAATTTTAGGAATGTGCTAGTTTTCAGCATATTTGAAAAAATTCATGCTGCAGTTTGGATCTTAAGGGTCCCCCAAATATCCTATGTTGAAGGTCTAGTCTCCAGTTTGGTGCTTGCAGGTGTCTCTAAGTCATTAGCAGTGTTCCCCCAAGGGGACTTTGGGGTCTTGGTCTCTTTCTCTTTATTTCTAGGCCATAAGATGTGCAATCCTGCTCTGCCACATGTTCTCACCATGATGTGCTACCACCCACCAGATGCCCCAAAGTCCTGGTCTTCCTAATTATGCACTGGAACTTCCAAAAGTATAAGCCAACATAAACTTTTTATCTTTATAATTTTATTATCTCAGATATTTGTTATAGTGTTGGAAAAATGACTAAAACAATGTACAATCTGTATAATATAGTACATGATATTCTAACACTTTCTGGTCAAGTCAAGCAGTGAATACATCCGATCATATATTTGAGTTTCATCATTTCTAGGCTATTTAGGCAACACAAACTAAATTAGAACCATATAGAGATGAGTTCCAGTGGCACAACAATAGTGAACCATCACTGAACATTTTCTGTTATTCTTTTTAAGGTACTATTCCAAGTGTTGCATATGTTAACTGACATATTTTACCACAACTCTATAAGAAATGCTACTATAATTATTCAAACATAATAGGTGAGAGAATTAAAACCCAGCTTTATTAAGTAATGTAGGGCTATGTTCTGAATGTTTTTATCCTCTCATTCTCCAAACTCATGGGTTTAACCTCACCTCTAAGGTAAAGTTAGGATGTGGAAACTTTGGAAGAGGATTAAATATTGAAGAAAGAGACTTCATCATTGGAGTTTATCCATTTATAAAAGAGTCACCAGAGATCCTGGTAGCTACTAGTAGCAGTAAGATATATACAGGAGACAGGCCCACTAGACACCAAATCTGCCTTAATCTTGGAATTCCCGACTTCAGAATGGAGGAAAATACATGTCTATTGTTTATAAGCTACTTAGTGTTTTGTATTTTGTTAAAGTAGCCTAATCATAACTAGACATGTACCAATGTGACAGAATTTAAAATAATGTCTTACAAAATCAAACCATCTAGCCCTAGTTCTTTTTGAACCATCACATATACCATATGCACATAACCACCACGTACTCCATATACAATAGAGACATCCTCAAGTACGCATGAGGAGTGAGACTCTTTGTCTTCCATTCCTTTCTTTGGAGCACAAATTCATGGATCAGTTCTTACAGACTGGGAGATGATTAATACAATTCCTTGTACCTATGTCTGAACTGCCTCAGAATGTACTTTATCAGGGTTCATTACAGAAATCTTATCTAAAGACTGGCTGGGAACCATTCTCAGTGGTTCTATATATGTGATTTCTTTATCTGGATCCACCCCCATAGTTACCATGTAGACTCAATGTAAATCTAAGGTCTCTCTAAATGGATGGCGACAGTTAGAAAAATGAGCTTAAAATGTGTATTCAGACAAGTTTGTTAATTTAAGACTCATAATATAATGATAGCAATGTTTCTTTGTGATGGTATAATGGCCTTTTTGATTACATAATTACTCTAGGTTACAGCTAACAAATTCCCAAATTAATTAGATTCACAAAATATCTAGGATAGGGAAATGTATCAATCCACATACTTCCTGGCTTAGTGCACAGTTACCTTGTCATTGCACAAGGACTTTAAAATATTTTTTTTCTAATGATGTATAGTACAGTACACATGGCCCTCCACAACAATATACATTTTCAGCAGTTCAGAGTTGGAAGTAACAATGACATTAGGCTAAAGAAATAGATTGAAAAGTGAGAGTACAAAGGTTTCCCCAAGAGTAACACAGAATAAAATGCCATTTTTTGTGAAAATTGAGTTTAAATATGAATTTAGTTCCTTACAACAGCATAATAGAAAATGTTCTTATATGGTCTAATTTTAGCCATACTACTTATAACATATGACCTCCTATATTACTTAAAGTTCCTCTAGGAAATTAGCAATTTAAATAAAAAATGTCAATTAGATAAAGGACATGTAGTAATATTGTTTTATTTAAAACTCTTAGAGATCAAAGCCTTTATATTTTGCTACAGAGAATATTTGCTTTGAGAAAAAATAAAACAATAGATTTTTCAAGACTCAAATTTGTTATGAATTATTTATCTTGAATATGAAAAGTCAAAAGAGTTGGTACTTTTTAAACTGATTTGAAGGAGTATGAAGGATACATAATAATGCCAGTGAGTACAGTACGGAAAATACCTAAAGAAGTTTTTAGAATTTCCACTTACAGTTTAAATAAAAGGAATATGCCTTACAGGTAGCCATAAAACTCAACTATTGAGAATACCATCTGAGTGTTGTTAAATATACAAATGGCTTTTTGAAACACTGTAGTGGAGAATGCTTTTAAAAATTTAGCTATATCCTGTTAATGTCCAATTCAAAGACCCTTTCTATCCCCATTTATTTGCTGTCCATAGCCATATTGCTATTAAAGTTTACTAATTGACTAACTACTTCTTTAACCACAATCTTCTGTAGCAAGGTATGGTATTTGTAAGTCAAAAAAGGTTCTTAAATTTTCAAATCAAAAGTTTACTATAATCAACTTCTTATTTGATGCATAGGACAAAATTATTTTGCTTTACCCTCAACTTCTTTTCAGTACAACATCTTGATCGTGAGTTCTAACAAAAGTAATATCCAATGAATGGTAAAAATAACTGTATTATTATATCCTCTGGGTAAGAAAGAATGTCATCTAATGTAAAAAGAGTTCTGGCCCATTCCCTTGGCTCCTGGGAGGTTATCTTTAAGCCCTGAATTGAAGTGTCTTCATTCATCTGGTGGTCTTGAGCCAGCCAGATAATACCAATATGATTCATGGTTAAGTCTTTAGGTCACATGATTGGGATTAAAGTCAGTCATGTGGCCCATAAACCATGCTTACATGACCAAGCCCCAGTGAAGTCTCTGGACACTAAATTATGATGAAGTCCCTTTGCATATTGTCATACTTTAATGCTGGGAATGTACTGATGCTCATGATTCCATAGGAGGCAATAACTGGAAACCCTGCATTTGGAAATTTCTTGGACTCTGCCCCATACATCCCTTTCCTTGGTTGATTTTTATTTGTATTCTTTCCTCTTAAAAAATAGTTAATTATGATAAAAATAGCGTTCCATGAGTCCTGTAAGCAAAGTATTGAACCTGAGTTTTGGGGAAGCTCTGCACTTGCAATTCATGTCAGAAGTGAGGGTTGTCTTTTGATCTCTGCTTTCTCCAACTCTCTAGCTTCCTACTCGAAAAAGAATTTCAAAAATTATCATCAAATGTTTCATACAATACTGATGCAATCTTACAGTGAGATCCCTTTTACAAGGTGGCATAAAAGTACTTTGAAAGGACTTATGTGTATTTAACCAGCAGAAAAACATGGCTTTTCTATTTCTCTGTTGCTTCTGCTAGCAGAAACCCTGCAGTGACATTATTTTTCAGTCCTGTGATCAATATAGTTTAAACAAACCCATATTCCGTTCCCATTAGAAATCTGTAATGAAACTAAAATGAAAACAAAGATGTAGATTAATATGATTCTTGCCGTTAAATGATTTATAAATATATGACATGATATATATAAATTGCCTATAATTCCAGATAAAAATTAATGAAATTAATAGTACTCATCCAGTACAAAAACAGAAAGTAGTATGAAGTGTATTTGGACAGGGGATGTCTTCTTGTTTATTTGTATTTTCTTCAATTTCTTTCAGTAATTATTGGTAATTTTCACTGCACATGTTTTTGATTCTTTAGTAAAGTTAGTTCCTAAGAATTTTATACTCTTTGATGCTATTGTAAATGGAATAGCATCCTTAAGTTCCTTTCTAGACTATTTACTATTAGTGTATAGAAATGCCACTGTTTGCATGTTGATTTTTTGTCCTGCTATTTTGCTGAATTGTTTCAGTTTAAACTTAGTTTGTGTGTGTGTTTGTGTGTATGTGTAATATTTAGAGTTTTCTACATGTGAGATAATATCCTCTGTAAACAGAAATAATTTTACTTCTTTCTTTCCTAAATAGGATGCCTTTAATTTCTTTCTCTTTTTTGTTGTTTATTTTTTTCTAGTTTCTCCAGGACAAAAACAGGCATCTATGTCTTATTCCTGTTGCTGAGGAAAACCTTTCAGTCTTTCACAATTGAGTATGATGTTAATTGTGTGTTTCATATGTGGCTTTTATTAGGTTGAGATACTGTTATTTTAATTTCTAGTTTGTTATTAAGAAAGGATGTTCTGTTAAATGTACTTTTATAAGTCAAAACTCATATTTATTTTAATTGCCAATATTTAATTTAAATATTTACTTGAGAATTTTAGTCAAATGTGCTTCAACTGATATATAATAACATAAAAATTGTCTAGATCTATGTGATAACAACAGTGTCCTATATATTCCAAAGTGGTAGAAGAAAGGATTTTGAATATTTTTTAATCACAACAATGACCAATATTTGAGGAGATTGATATATTTAACCTGAATGATCATTATACAACATGTACATGTGTTGTAATTTCATATAGTGCCTCTTAATTGCATTTTGACAGAAGGGTTTACCACATGCTTTTTCTGCATTTACTGGGATGATCATGTATTATTGAGCCTCTGTGTGTGTGTGTGTGTGTGTGTGTGTGTGTGTCTGTGTCTCTTTGTGAGCATGTATATGTGTGTTTTCTTCATCCTGTTAATGTGGTATACTGATTTTCATATGTTGAGCCGCCTTGCATTTCATGAATAAATCCCATTCAGTCGTAGTACATAATCCTTTGAATATGATTCTGAATTAGTTTGTAAGTGTTTTGTTGAGGAGTTTTACCTCTATGCTTTGTCTGACATTTTTCAGAGCAGTGCTGGCCTCACAGAATATATTAGGACATGTTTCCCAAGCCTAAAGTAACCTGTGGATTTCATGTGATCCCTATCAAAATACCAATTAAGTGTTTTGCAGAAAGAGAAAAATCTATCCTAAAATTCATGTGGAATTTCAGGAGGCCCTAAATACTGTGGAATCTTGATTAAAAAGAAGAACAAATTTGGTGGACTGATACTTCAGTTTCAAAACTTACTAAGCATGATTATCAAAGCAATGTGACACTGGTATAAAGACAGATAAAAGAGCAACAAACAGGAAAGAAAGAGGAAAATAAGCCCTCACATGTGTAGCCAAATGGGTTTTAAAAGGGTTGTCATCCCTTTTCAATTTGAACGGACAGTTTTTCTACAAATAGTGCTGTGAAAAATGGATATCCACATGGAAAGTGTGTAATTAGATACTTTCCTGATACCTTGTATAAAAATTAACTCAAAATAGACCAAAAACCTTAATGTAAGACCTAAAACTATAAAACTATTCAAAGAAACTCAGGAGAAAAGCTTAATGATAGTGCATTAGCAAGTGATTTATTGGATATGACACCAGGCGCAAACAAAGAAAAAAAAAAAAGAATGGACAAATAGGACTTTGTGAAAACATTTGTTAAGTATTTTGCATCAAAAGTCAAAAGACAAAGTAGCTGAGTAAAATCTCAATACATAAAATGAGAAAAATATTTTCAAGTCATATGTTATTCTCAGGTATTTCGTTACTGTGACCAAAAAAAAAAAGGATAATTTCAGAGGAGGAAAAGCTCATTTGTTGCTCAGGATTTCAGTAGTCTCAGTCCTTAGATGGCCAACTCCATTGTTTTGTGCTCAAGGTGAGGCAGAATATCATGGCAGAGGGTCTGGCCAAGCAAAATAGCTGAGGACATGGCACCAAGAAAGAACTGTGTTCAACAAGGACAAAATATATACCCCTAAGGCATGTCCTAAGGGACCCACCTAATACAGCCATATACCTTACCTGCCTACAGTTACCACCCAGTTAATCCCTATCAGGAGATTAATGCATTGATTAAGTTGACTTTCCTAACCCAATCATTTCACCTTTAAACTTTCTTGCATTGTCTCACACCTAAGCTTTTGGGGAAACACCTAATATCCATATACTTAATAAGCAATTAATATCTAGAATATAAAATTCCTAAAACTCAAAAACAAACATACAAATTGATTATAAAATGAACAAAGACCCTGAACAGATATTTCTCCAAGGAAAATATACAAATGGCCAATAAACATATGAAAATATCTTCTTGTTATACCCAATTGGCAAGAAACAACAAACTCATAGATTCATTTATTAAAAGTTTATTTTTCAGGGCTGTGGTTGTGGCGCAGTGGTAGCGTGCTCACCTAGCACGCATGAGGCACTGGGTTCGATCCTCAGCACCACATAAAAACAAAGATATTCTGTCCACCTACAACTAAAAAAATAAACATTAAAAAAAATTATTTTTCAGCCTGCCAGACTGCAAAGCCAATTTGAAATTGCAACCCCTGACTTGGTTTAGGTTACAGATTATATAGCAAAAGAAAACTGAGTCAGGTGCTATGATGTTTTCTCTTTTAGCCAATGCAAGCAACCCAACAGTACAGAAGCAGAGATTGCAGTTAGCTAAACCTACCCTGCATTCCATCCCGAGTTATTTTTCTAACTGAAACTTAGGTCAAGATGACCGGAACTCTGCAAAAATAAAGTATGTTGATGTTAGGGACCTCCCAGTATGTGGGCTAAAGTTAAAGTAGCTGGCAGCCCAGACAAAATGGAGTTTCTTAAGCTAATAGTTACCACATTCTATATCACTGAACATTAGGGACATGTAAATTACGACTTGAATGTGATATCACTTTATATCCATTGGCAAGATTATTATACTACTGCATTTCTATCCTGCCCCTCACCCCCACCCTCCTTTTACTGTGCATTAGCTTTCTACAGAGAAAACATTTACCCTTTGATTTTGGGGGACCGGTTTACTTCACTTAGCATGATAGTCTCCAGATTCATCCATTTGCTGGCAAATTTTGTAAAGTCATTGTTCTTTATGACTAATCTTCCATTGTGTATATGTAATGTATATACCACATTTTCTTTATCCATTAATCTATTGAAGGGCACTAGTTTGGTTTTATAGCTTAGAATAAGATATATTGTATAATTATATATATATTGTATAATAATATATATATTGTATAATTATATCAGAATGGATTCTGCTGTCATATATAACTAAAAAGAACCAATAAATTAAAAACAGGAAGGAAGGAAGGAAGGTAGGAAGGAAGGGAGGAAGGAAGGAGGGAAAGAAGGAAGGAGGGAAGGAAGGAAGAAAGGAAGGCAGGCAGAAAGGAAGGAAGGAAGAAAGAAAGAAAGGGAAAGAGAAAATAAATATTGGTAAAAATATGCAGAAATTGGATCCTGGTGTACCTATGGTGGGAATGTAAGATGATGTAGTGGCTACAAAAATTAAGCATAGATTACCATATGATCCAGCAATTTTACTTCTGAGTATATACACAGAATAATTGAAATCAGTGTTGCCAGCGCCTGCGCCGGACCAAAGTGAAACCAAGTCGGCGAGGGAGCCGCGGATGAAAGAAACACACACAACAATGATTCTGAAGAAAAAGAAGCTCGTTTATTTCAGCACTCTGGGCTTATATATCTTTCCTACCACCCCGGGGGGCATGGGAGGTGTGGAACTGCAGACCCAGGTGTGGAAAATGCTCAGGCTGCAAAACAAGCTCAGACCACAAGAACACGGGAGTTCAAGGAAGGGTCAGCACCTGTGGCTTCTCTCAGAAATCAGGGTACAGCTGGTTCTGGTAAACAGATAGTAGCCATGCACGCAAGAATGCTCTCACAAGTGTCTCACAGATATTTGCATACCATGTTTTATAACATCATTATTCACACTAGTCAAAAGATGGAAGCAACCTAAGTGCCCATCAGGAGATCAGTGGATAAACAAAAGGTGGGACACATGCACACATTAATGTTACTCAGCTTTAAAAAGGAAAGAAGAGTTGGATCTTAAATAAATTACCATTATTCTTATAGATAAGCCAAGGGGCTCTATTGTTTAGCTGTGTGGTTTTTTTTCTTTCA
Organism: Geosciurus inauris; assembly: GCA_004024805.1. NCBI lineage: Eukaryota > Metazoa > Chordata > Mammalia > Rodentia > Sciuridae > Geosciurus > Geosciurus inauris. The sequence goes on from PVHX01005766.1 coordinate 56,853, forward strand.
GAGGAAAGAAATGTCTCCTTCATGCTTCTCATGTTGGTAAGGTGGGAATATCATGTTAGGGAAGAGATAAGCAAACAAATAGGTGCCCAGTGGCATGAGTTGGTTTTATCAACTGTGTGTTGTATTTATTGGGGAAGCACAGCTGCTTAACACTTGGAGATAATGGCAACCATGGTGCCCAGATCTGTATGGAAACTTAATTTTTACTCATTGTCTTCCAGGTGCTGTATTTTCATTCTTCAACTAAAAGTATTAATTCTCAAATAATCATTTTGTTTTTCTCTTTTATCAATCCCTCTTTGTCACATCCTGGAAATTCTTTTTCTGGATATTCTCTAAGTTTTAGTCAGTTTTCTTCACTGCTATGACCAAAACTCCAGAACTAGAGGAAGAAAAGCTCACAGTTTCTGAGGTCTCAGTCCATAGGAGGGCAGCTACATTCCTCAGGGCTTGAGGTGAGTCAGAACATTATGGCAGAAGAGTGGGGCAGAGGAAAGCAGCTGGGACTCTAGTATCAGGAAGTCTCAGGAAGCAGAAAGAAAGCTCTGCTCAACAAGTACAAAATAAAACCCTAAAAGCATGCCTCTAGGGACCTACCTCCTTCAGCCACACCCAACCTACCTACAGTTAACACCTAGCTAATCCCAATCAGGGGATTAATGCACTGATTACATGAAGACTCTCATAACCCAATCATTTCACCTCTAAATTTTCTTGCATTGTCTCACACCGCACTTTTAGGGGTCACCTAATATAAATCATAACACAAAGTTCCTAGAAAGAAATTTGGCTTGTTAATATTTCTGAGAATTCATATGTTGAAAAGAAGGGGTTCCCTGTTGGAGTAGCCTCCATAAGAATGTTGTATTTTGAATTTGGCTATTATCTGCACACCCATCTTATGAGTGTTACAGGCATGCATGTTGGTGTGGTAACTTTGTGTAAGTACCCACTTAAGCCTTCTTTAATGCCTCACAGTAGGCCTCAGCTATGTGGAGAAACAAACAGCCAAGCACTTATAATTTCTCCAACCAAGAAATTATGAGTAGATGGAGATCAGTTCCCTTTACATCCATGTAAATATCTACATTATTTTGAAAAAAGTTCCTACATGCTACATTAGTTAAGGTTTCTTTAATGTACTTCGTAACTTTGGTCATTAGAACACAAGACCTGTGGAGACATAGAAGTTGAAGTCAAATCAGGGGCAATTTTATGAATTTCCTTCCTTTATGAAAGTAGATAGCTGCAGCAGATCACCTCTGATTCTCAGAGACAACATAGCTGGCTCTCCATTTGAAGAGGAATAAAAAAATTTCCATTGATTACATATAGATCTATCTGAGCCACAAGAAAGAATGGGGTACAAATAAACATGTTCTTCAGAATCATTCACTTATCCCTCTCTTTTCTGTTTTATACAGTAAGTGGACAGTTTAATTGCCCAGGTGGAATTGATTATATTTTACAAGTAATAAACATGAGAGAATGCCCTATGTTGTAACAAGTATTTTGAAAGTCACCCTTGGAATTTGTTTAGCTTACTTGTGAGCTACTTGGGACTAGAAATTCTGCTTCTCCTACAGGGTGAGTTACTTTCAAATTCAGCTTCTTATTGAAGTGGTGGCCTTATCCTTCAAAAGAGAGGATTAACTTCCCGTTAATGACAAATTCTACAGGTGTTTGTCAGCTCACTTTCTTATAAATTCCTGGCAAATGACTTGATGTCAATCGAACTGTTTATACACCAATGATAAAGTTGTACTTGTTCTTACCCCACGGAATTGTAAGACAACATGGATTAGAATACATTCCTTAGAAAGGCAACCCACAGTAGGTGCAGAAAGCAGTCAGCCCAGCAAAATTCTCTGGGGGATGAAGGTATAGTTACACATCTATTGCACTAACTTTATTTTCACCACCTTTTTTACACTCCTGTCTTTGCTTTTCTCCTTTCTTTGACAACAATCACAATGCTCAATATACCTTGAAATCTATGTGCCAAATAGAAGATCAATAGAAACTGAACATCTAGAAATGAGCTGAGAACTGCAATTAAAGAGTTTACTAAACCTCAGAAAGACAAAACTTTGTCCTAGAATTCAGATCTTGGTTAGGATTTGTTAAATGCATTTTCCTTTGGTACCAGATAATGTAGAAAGTCAGACTGGGGAAAAAATGCTCCCCAGTTTGACCCAGCCTCTCTCTCTAGCCAGTTTCCCTGTCATTGACCTATTTCCTAAGTCTTTCCACACTTCTCAAACTCTGTAACTATTAGTACATATTATTTCCTCCTTCTGATTTTGGGAAATAATATTTATTTTTTAATATTTGCTCAAAATTGACACCATCAAAAGCTCAAAATTGACACCATCAGGTATTAACATATGACTTTTGGGGGACACAAACATTCAGACCATAGTCTCTAGGGCCTAGGGCCTGGTGATACAAGCTTGTTTCTTGCCCTTTTGTAGCACTTTCTTTTTTGTGATATAATTGATTCCTGTATATGTTCATCTTCTGAAATGACTATAATCTCACAGGAAGTACTATATTAAATTGTGCATCCTTCAAGCCAATGAGTAAAACATTTCATTAATGTGAGTTGAATGAGTGAAGAAATGATTTCTCTTCTACATGCTGATAACTTCTAGAGTTATAGGCTACCCAAGAAGCCCTACCCACAAGAGAAAATAAATGAAGGATGATGACTTTTTGTCATCCATGCAGAGAGTTAAAAGTGGTACAGTTTTAATTCATGCCTTGTTTCAGATGTCTTCCAGCTGTTTTCTGCTTTGCAGATAGTGTTTATTCAGGCAATGGAAATTCTAATTAATATTAACATTAAAATATACATAATTATATGAATAAACCCACTAGAAAAAAATCCAAATACCCTTAGGATTGTCCAGATGTCTGTTTCTATCTTTTAACAGAGACATTTAAAAGCTTTGTCTATTTTAAGCATCACCAAAAATATCCAAGTCTTTATAAATATAAATCTAAAATGTAAAGGATTAATTTCCTTTATCTTTCTTTTATGATATTTTTATGTTAAATAGATTATTATTTAATAATTTTTAATATTTTAAAAAATTAAAACAGGTTTTAAAATTTATTTTTAATTTATACTCATTGGTAAAATTCATGGGATACAGTATGATAATTTGATTCAAGTTTACAATGTGCAATTATTAAATCAGGCTAATTAATATTTCTATCTCTTTAAAAATGTATCTTTTCTTTGTTTCATCCTTTAACTTTCTTAAGAGAAAGTAGATATGTTGCTCAGGTTCTTAATTTTTTCAGGGCCTGAATGTAGATCCAGCTACCTCAGCAGTCCTAACATGATATGGGCATCTGTGAGGTACCATAGGAGTCCCAGTACCTCTACAACTTGCATAAGTCTAGTCAGACAGAACATGTACACAAGTCAGGCAAAGCATACTTACTACTCATAAGTAGCAAGGACAAGCAACTTAGTTTTTTAGTCCTTTCAAGCTTCCATAACAAATACTTTAAAGAAGGAATTACAAACAACAGAAATTTATTGCTAAGAGTTTGGGAGGGTAGAAGTCCAAGGTCAAGGCAACAGAAGATTCAATGTCTGATGAGGGTTCCTTCTCTGCTTCGAAGATGGTGTTTTCTAGCTGTATCCTCACATGGTAGGAGTGAACAAACTCCCTCTGGTCTCTTTTATAAAGGTACTAATCCTGTGAAAGCCCTCATGACTTAATCACCTTCCAAAGGCTTCACCTCTTAATTGTACTGCATTAAGAATCAGGTATTAACATATGACTTTTGGGGGACACAAACATTCAGACCACAGCTTCTAGGGCCTAGGGCCTGCTGATACAATCCCTCACTTGCCTACTCATGCTTCACATTGTGCTCCACCCGCAAGTTTACATAACTTAGATATTTGGTGGTTCATTGAGCTCAAGCATTGCAGAACAGCCTTTTCTAGGAAGGATGGGGACATGGCCTGCATTGTTCCAGACACTTTCTACTCAGTATATTCCAAGAGCTGCAAGCACAAAAGGGAAAAGCTGGCTCAGAGAAGGCTGTGTGTAGATCTGTCCTCCAATATGTTTGTATAGGTATATATTTGTATGTGCATACACACAAACATTTACATATTCACATTTGCACATAGGCATAAAATGTTACATATACACACACATGTGTGTGTTTGTGTTTGTATATTTTTTCTTTTTTATCAAATTTTTATCACATGTTCTGGGATTTTTACAGTATGTGTAGGTTTAATTGCATTGAACAGGAACTAAAGTTCGGCTCCCTCCCCTGGAAATGACACTTGGAATGCTTGCTATATTTGGAAATGTTAAATGCTTCAATTATTGTGCATGCAACATACATGTGACTAGATTACAATGGAACGAAGTCCTAGAAGTCTTTCTATTAATGCATTTATTTACTTGGCTATTATCTATTTTCAGATCATTTGACTCATTTAACTATTTTTCCCCCCAAATGAATATTACTTATATTACTTATATGGATTTAAATAGTGCAATATTCAATATATATTAATTTTTAAAAATAGATTTTTCCAAACCACAATTTTCTTAAGAGGTTTTGAGAAACATTTTTAGAAGATTTTGACCAATACAGAGAAGGGACAGATATTGCCTAGTTTCACCTTAACAATAAAATAAAATAAAATAAAATAAAATAAAATAAAATAAAATAAAATAAAATAAAATAAAATAAAATAAAATAAAATAAAATAAACCATGAATGTCCCTAATTTTAGTTTCAATCCTCTTCACCCAAAACAATCTTTGCAGTCTATAAGTCCCAAATTTAAATTAAGAGCTTTTTGTTTATTTCTGGAGGTGTTAATATTATTTAATGCATCCAGATTAAGAATACTATCTATTTATCCAAACTATTTTCAAACTATGAGATTAAGTTGTACATGTAAGAAATCACCAACAACCAAAACAAGATGGTTACACAGCTTTCCTTTCTCCTTCTTTTTCTTTTTTCAAATTTAGGGTAATAGGTTGTTTGGTTTCTAGTCATAGTTTTGCCACTAATAAATTCTGTGACCCTGAAAAGATGATCTGTTTTGTTTGGCTTTACTATCCTCAGCAATAATTCTATGTTTCTCTACTAGACAACACTAATAATGACAACATATACACACATATGTCATTATTACCTGTTAGGTACACTCTAAATATTTCACTTTTACAACATAAGAGGTAAATAATATTATAATTTCTAAGTTAGAGGAGAAAGTGAAAATAGATGATTTTAATAATTTATCCACAGTCACCCAAGTGACCAAACTGGGAATCCTAAGCAGTATGAATTTAGAATTCATGAACTCTACCAGTGTTCCAGAGGAAGTGAAAGTTTTTTACAATCTCAACATGTAGCCTTTCTAAATTTATCACTTAATCTACAATAATTTAAATTTAATTTCATAGCAGAAACTAAAAATGTAGCATTATTTTGTCTGGAGACCAAGTATTTAAAAAATGGGAATTGTGCTGATTAATGGGTTGAAAAGAAAGGTCACAGAGACCACCCAGAGATTTTTACTTTAGTGGAAGAAAGTAAATAGTAATAAGATTATGTTAAAATATAATTACATAAATTACAAACTGGAAGCACTATGCTAACTCTGAAGGCTCCTATTATTCTGTTCATTGTTTAGCAAAACTTATTTACATGGACTTTTTATGTTATGAATGAAATTGGTACCTCACAATAGAAGCTAATAAACAAAAAAGTCATTAAAGCTTTTTGAAGCCCTTGAATTTGCCAGTTTACTTCTTCATATTTAGTAAAAGACATATGTTAATTATTTTGCTTAAATGATTTCCAAATCTATAGTTGGCATTGACACTCACTGAGTTAGTGACATGTCCTTTTGATGGAAATGTATAGGATATACTCTATTGTATTGAATATGATATATACATGGACTCCTCTGTAGTTACTTTTTTCTCCCCATACAAACTTGGTAAATAGTTTTAGAAAGAAATGGAACATTTCTCTCAAATAATAATTTTAAAGTAAGCATTAAGGCTAGTGAATTTATAGAACTTTAACATTCTACTTCTTTTCCTACCTGTTTTCCTGTACTTGACCAATGCCTTAGGTAAGGAAACAATGAGTACTGCTAGTTCACCTATGGCCAGCAAAGGACACCGGATACTAATGTATTAAAGTTTGTAGGCAGTTATGAGGGTGCTGCCCCTTCCTACTATTAACATATAGTGACTAAGGGGATTCCTACAGACTTATTATCTTGCCCAGAAAGGAAGGCTTACTTGCCTCATATGATTGCTGACATGGAAGATGAATAATTACAGTACACAAATACTGATCATAAATGCAAAATTCAAAATTTTGAAAAGATATATAAATCCAGTCATTTTGTTCATTTCATCAAAATGCTTAAATTTTAGGTATCAAAATGCTTAAATTATGATGAATGGGGGAATTATAGGGATTGAATATGAAAATGGGCACTCTATAAGTATTTTACTAGGTGAACCTAGAAACAATTGGTGTGTGACAAATGCATAAAGAAATATTTCAATGTCATGTGATAATGTCACAGTTATAATGGGGTAGAACAATATTTATAAGAACTTTTAATGTAAATATGAACACTAAATTAGTAGTGATTTCTTCACCATGCTACTTAGGTAATATCTCAAAAATAGGGTTCATTTGCAAGGAAAATGATATATTGAAGGATTCTGTCATTAATTAGAACAAAAACTTTAGGATTATCAATTATATTTTGGATATTAATATTTTCTTTGTATACCACTTCATGTGAAATAAAATTATTTGACAATAGGAAGTACAATAAATGCTCAACATCTTGGTTTCATAGCTATCCAGCCTGTTGGGTAATAGATTTCAAGTCTGAATTTGGGGGCTAATGATTTTATTAAAAACCTAATTTGGTTAAATATTCACATATCATATGTGAAATTTCTAATACTAAAAAAATGTGAGAACAAAAGTCTTCAGTATAGTAAAATTCTGAAAGACATGAAAGTAAGTACTTTGGAAAGTTATATCTCCCCTAGTGATCATAACTCAGTCCCTGTGCACAGATGGAGCATTTTGGCACTGCATATGTACTACAACGTGTATGTCTTTTTATATATACTATATGTAGCCTGCCAAAGCTATTTTCACTTTGGGAACCATGAACTGAAATTTTCTGACCCATGTGTATTAATAATCAAAGTCTTAAGATCATAGTAACATATATTTTTTTGGCAAAAGCTTCCTTTTTTGTTTTATTTCCAATATATATATGAAGAAAATGGTGACTTCGATTGCACAGAGAAATAAATGTAGTTTTGAATAAATGCACATTCATAAACTTCCATTTTATACCTGCCTGACATAAGACATACAGATCCTGTCAGAGGCCCAGTAACTTGTTATTTTAATAAACAATAGTAAAGCTTGATGTTTTATAGTGATAGTTCCTTGTTCCCTAATATTTTGAGTCCAAATTGAAGCAGTAATGATCTCTACCTAAAAGAAAACTGGTAAAATTTGATTTACAGAAATATGCATCCCTGGAATTTTTCTAGATTATTGTATTTTTTATCTTCATGGATATATGTAGATAAGGTTGTTATTAGGTCAAAGAAGGATGGGACACTTAAAGAGAATTTTCAGTCTTGAAAACTCAGATTGATTTTCTAGAATATAATATACTCTGAACATTTCCCAGATGATTTTGGAATGCTCTGTTCTGGCTGAAAATTATTAACTTTTTGTCTAGCCAGGATTATAGTCTGACCTTAAAACTCAAGAAAGTATTGTGATAGTGTGATACAGGAATGGACCTGTATTTTTCGGTCCTATATTCTTTGGAATCCACCCTCTCTAGATTGTTGATTGTTAAATATATATAGAATTCATCAAGTTATCAAGTTTTTTTGTCATATTTATTTCCACCACAGTTGGTTTCAAGCTACAAGTAGAATGCCAATTAATTATGAAAGTTTCAAAAATGATTGGCAATCAGTTTTGTGTGCCAGTCTATGCTGGTTCTAGCACTCTACTGCATTGGTGTTCCTTAAAACTTCAGAGAGACTGGGTGCTGTGGTGCATGCCTGTAATCACAGCAACTTGGGAGGCTGAGGTAGGAGGATCACGAGTTCAAAGCCAGCCTCAGAAAATGCAAAGTGCTAAGCAACTCAGTGAGATCCTGTCTCTAAATAAAATGCAAAATAGGGCTGGGGATGTGGCTCGGTGATGGAGTGCCCGAGTTCAATTCCAGGTATCCTCCTCACACACAAAAACAAATAAAGCAAAAAAACAACAAACAAAAAACAACTTCATCGAATGGGTTGTTTTGAATAATACAGTTTTAATCAACCTGGTACCACAAGAAGCATCCACTAACAAAACAAGGTTTAACTTGGTCTAGTACGTCATATACATCCAATATTATTGAATCATTCTTTGTTTCACAGACATGAGTTTTAAACTCAAAGAAAATTCCTGTTTGGACCATCATGGTGTGAGAGAATCTGAGAATTATTTTATCTACCTGGGAATTATTTTATTTTACTTGAGCTAGGCTTTGATAAATAAAAACAACAAATTCCTGTGTAATGACTAGTATTATGAACACTCTTTAAGAGACAGCAGATCTCCTGAAGGCAGGATGCAGGTGAGACAGATTCAGCTCTGTGAACTAGTTGGCGTCTTACATGTTTCCAAAATAGTGAGCACAACAAATCCCTTTAATTCTGAATAAATGGATAAATAAATAAATGAATGAAAAATTGATTGTGCTCTTTGACATTCTGACAAACACACAATAAGGAATAAGAGTATGTTACTTGCATGATATATCTGAAAAATTGATTTTTGTTGTTTTATTCAGGCAGGAAAACAAAGTTAATATCTAGTCTTTTATTTGCTTTTAAAATGAAGAATAATTTGAAGTCTGTAGGTACTGCAGTGGTAAAGACATTTGTAAATAGAATTTGAACAGGCTAAAGACTTATTGATTTCATAATCATGGCTCAGTTACAGTAGGTGGAATTGAGGGTCTTCACGCTAATGCTGTTTGATGAAAAACAATGGGAAAGTAGATACAAACATTGCTATAAAGGAGTATGTCTTCTAGCCCTTCATGTATAGTATATTCTATTAAAAATTCAGTGAGCTATGCACATAATTAGACATTCCTGCTGTCACAATGAATCACCTTTGTGAATACTCTGATGCTCCTTGACATGAGAAGCTCACGATAGCTGGCTTGCCTCTAAATAAGGATCTGCTGACTAATTCACATAAACTTCTCTTGCATTTCAAATGATTCAGAGAAACTCCTAAAGCAGCCTCTGAAAAGAAGAAATGTCCCTATGTCAGATATTGCTTCTTAATAGAGGAATTTTGAAAATGTCAGAGAGAATTTCGTATTTTCACAGTGACTGCCATTTAGTTTCATGGGATGGGACACAAAGAGGGAGTTGGATAGAAATAGGAAACATTCTTCAATATACAAAATAGTCCTGTTCAATAAAAAAAATTGTGTCCCCCATATAGATAAAATGTCTATGTAACCAGTCTCCAAATGGCCACCAAAAGTCCCCACCTCATGATATTTACCCACTTGTATCTTTCCATCCCACATTACAGTACAGTTGATCTGTGTGATCAATAGAATATGTCAGAAGAGAAGGTATGCCACTTTTGAGATTAGGGCTTAAAAGACACTTGGTTTCTCTCTCTCTCTCTCTCTCTCTCCTTTTGAGGAAACCAGCCAACAAGGAACACCAAGGATTGTCAGGAACCACCTGAAGGAAGAATCCAAGAATGAATTCTTCCTCTTCCTCAGAACTTTCACTAGGAGCAAGACTTTCTTACACCTTGACTTTGCTATCATTGTAGCTTCCAGGACTATGAGAGAATTACATTTGTTACATTAAGCCACCCCATTTTTAGTACTTTATAAAAGCAGCATAGAAAACTAAAATAGGGACATTGAGAAATAAAGCTAAAGCAGGGAATGTAGTTATGGAGCGCTCGGTGGGGGACTGCTGTTATTTTACACAGAGAGGTAAAATGTCCTCGAGGGTGATATAATGTTGAGTGAATTTCTTATTTCGTCTTTGTCATAGTGCTGGGCCTTGGACATGCAATTCCATATGAAGGCTCTTTTCTTCTGTCAGTGGCAGGGAGAATTTGTGAAAATGGTAGCACAGGTAGATCTCTTATATACTGTCTGTACTTCTATTCACCTCAATTATGCAGAATGAAAAATATGGGCTATAAAGTATAGTATACAAAAATAGTTACCCTCATAGATTCTTTAATGTTAGAATAGGTTCAGTTTGACAAAGTGGAATCTATGCTAGTTTAACAAATTTGGTGATTTTTTTATGTAGTGTATATATATATATATATATTTAAAAAAAAAAAAAACCTAGGGAGCCTGTATAAAAGCTGATCTATTGAGAAGAAATCCTACAAAAGGGTACATAGAGGCCATGATTAAATAGATCCCACCCATTCAGTACACATACAAACAAGTCTGCACACTCAGAGCTTGAGAACAATACTGAATCATAATAATGCAATATTAAGATTGCCTAAATTATTGCTTCTTTCATTTTTTACATTAATTTAAAAATTCTCTAGTAAATATCTGAAACACACACTGGAATTGTAGGCCCATAGAGTACATAGTTTATGGTCATAGGTTTATAGAATTGTACAAATAAATATAAAGGGTTGATATTCTCTAAGATGTGCCTTATTATTTGGCTAAAATGCCATGCAAAATGGAAAGAAAGTAATCAATATAGATTACATTGTCTGGGAAGGTGTCACAGGACACTGATATTTGATCTGGACATCTCAGGGTATGCAATTTAGCCTACTAAAATGGGTATGTACAAATCAGAAAAAAAATGAGAAAGGACAGAATTTCAAAAATGTTACATTTTAGTTTAAAAAGTTTTTCTGGTTGTCTACAAGAGTTGTTGTCCAGCCTGTCTGTGCACTAAAATTTCCTGAGAACGGTTTAAAAGAAATACTTTCCAAAGGTCTTCCTGTGTCCAGTTAATCAGGGTCTCTAGGGATGTTGTTTGTGAAGGCAGCATTGAGAGACACTGGCTAGAACACACTCTATGTTGGAGAACTGGTAGAAGTGGAGGTGGATGAAGGACAACCATGCACTGTGTAATGAGGCATCTGAACATGACATCACAACCATAAGCCTGGATAACCCAATAAGTTACTTATGCTAATAATTCTAATCTAATTCTAAAATAAAGCAATTACTTGGAATAAAATGGTAAGATTTGGTTATCAAAATATTGTCACTTGTGTTAAATTCCCTATTTCCTTATTGCAGCCATTTCTCAAACTGTGGCCTATAAACATATGTTGTCCCTTGATTTATTTTCTGGGGTCTGAGAACCATAGAGATTTATTTTCTACTTTTGTGCTTTCATTTAGTGATACTTACAAAGATATATGAAGGCATTTTGTGTCATCTGGATGACTATGCCTTAAATATTCCATGATTATCTGTACTTAGTATCCTATTGGAACCAAGTAGAATCACTTCAATTATCAGGGGCTACTGTGAAAGGAAGAGAGAGAGATGTACAAACATTAAATAAGGCCAAATAGTAGCCCAGCACAGAGTAATGTAGAAAAACTGTCTTTATGTGATTCAAAACAATATGAAGGTCAAAAATTAAGGCCTTACACAGTCAGTTGTGGGTTTAGGCATGTGAAACCCAAGCGAGTCCACACGCTAATAGTGGTGAGCTGCATGTTTGTACTATAAGCAATGATTGTTAGAACTAAGTGATGTCTCAGTCATGCTAACTTGAGCTCCTTCTTAATTTTATATTTTTCTCATTTAATTTGGTTTTTATGGTCTTTCAAAGCTACAACACAGAGTATGCCTGGTTTTATATTTGCATATTTTAAAAAACATGGTAACTTAGAAAATGAATAAACCAATACTTTTCAGAAAAGAAAATTACTTTTAAATAGTGCTTATTTCTATTTTAAAAGACACATGTATAAGTTTTTAAAACATTGCTTTAGAGGTAGGGAACTGAATAGCAGTAATGCAGAAAGTGGAATTGAATAGTCTGAGTATTAATTTGCTTCCATCATTTGTTAATTTTGTATGTTTTGTAAAACACTTAGGTTCGATGAGCCTTGGTGTTTGGTATGAGATTAAATAAATAATCTCATGATAAAATGAGATTAAGAATACAGTTCTTTCAGTTTATGCCTATATTTTGAGAATATTAAATAAGATTCAGAAATTATTAGATGATAGATAAACATTACTGGCCTACACATTCTGTAATGTATTTACATTTCTGTCCCTCTCCACCCCTTCCTCTATGTGTAATATGGCTGCAAAATGATATGCTAGGAAAGGCTCCCAAAGCCTTAAAGCACTTACCTTCCCCGTAATCTAAAGCCTATGAGTCTCCTGATAATGGGAGAAGAAATGATCCGGGAGTGATTGGGGAATACTCAAACAAGAGAGCCCTGTGATGAGGCCGAAGCCTGCACATGGTTTTGGTCTTAATAACTTTCCATTACACACACTTCCTTTGGCACCACTGAAACAAGGTTTGATTTATTTTTGATGGATCTTCTCCACCTCAGAACTCTATTGCTTTCAAAGCTGTTGCTGCAGCAACACCTGAAGTGATTTTTATCACTGCCATAAAAACATTAAATGATTTCAGGTGCCAGAGACCTTTTTCAGGTTCTGCTGTTTGATAAGTGAAGTCAGTTGTTAAAAATGTTTTTCTGCTGCTTTAACTTTTGACATGCCCCTAGAAAATCTATATTCTGTACCCAACAGGATGTCTGATGCTTTACAAATATGGGGAAACACTGACAGATTGAGATTTGTGAGGTATAACAAAGGACATTTAAGCAAAATTACATGACATATTGTAATTTTTATTTGTTTGTTGCTGTTATTTATTTGGGTTGGGTTTCCTTGGCTTTCATGTGGTTTAGCAGGTAGGGGCTATTGGAAAAAGGTTGCAGAGGGATTCTACAAGCTCTTTCTTACTCCCAATGTAGAGAATTAAAAGCTAATTGCTCTAGTACATCCCTCACTCATTAGGCAATTATAAAGAAAACTAAAAATTCCATTTGACTCCAATTTTAATGTCATCTGGCACACAAGTCTTCTGAGGCACATTCAGGTGCCTCTGCACATCAGGTCAACTTCTACAGAAGGGTAACAGAGATTTGTGCACAAAATGTACATTTGGAAAAACCTAACTACATAAGAATCACACAAGAATTGGAGATCCTTCAGTGAACTCAGATTTAAGATATCAAGAGCTGCTACTTATTTTGCATATACAGCAACTCTCTTGGAATGTAGAATATCTATTTCTTCTTCAACACAAATACTACTGTGAAATCTATAGGTTTACATGGATACTAATAATTAGTCTTTCATTAATTTTTAAAAGATCCTGGCCTTTTAAAAATCCTTCTTTTAATTAAGGCCATCTTCTTAAATTTTAGAATATTGCATTAATTTTTATCCATATTACTGGAACAAATATACATATAATTAGATTTTACATAAATTCTAATCAAGCTGGTCAATATGAATATTGTGAAAAGTTCAGATGAATCTAATTTTACTTCTGATGTACTTTTTAAATTCATAATAGCATTGAAGTTTTAAATTCAAATATCTAAAATATTATATGTAGTTTTTGGGTCAGTAAGTATCATCTGATGCTAAATTATTCTATTGCCAGTTTTTGGAAACAACAAATCCAAATGCTATTACAGCTTATTTAAGAAAAAAAAGCAGTTAAAACAGACTTTAATTCTAGGACTTTTCAGCATGATTTCATTTCCAAAATATGAAAACAATCAGCTTAACAATATACTACATGGACTATGTCCATAACAAACCATTATGTCATCTTGGACAAGTAACTTAAGACACATGTCTCACTTTTTTCCTCTGAAAAATGCAAGTGTTAAGTTTTTTTTGTTTTTTTTTTTTTTTTTTTTTAGTTGTCGATGGATACAATGTCTTTATTTTATTGCTTTGTATGTGGTGCTGAGGATCGAACCCAGGGCCTCACGCATGCGAGGCAAGCGCTCTACCGCTGAGCTACAATCCCAGCCCAAGTTTTTCTTTATTCATGGTGATATAAGAGCTAAAATAAACCAGGCACGGTTGTGCAAGCCTGTAATCCCAGCACTTTGGGAGGCTGAGACAGGAGAGTCGCGAGTTCAAAGCCAGCCTCAGCAATGGCGAGGCGCTAAGCAACTCAGTGAGACCCTGTCTCTATATAAAACACAAAATAGGGCTGGGGATGTGGCTCAGTGGTCGAGTGCCCCTGAGTTCAATGTCCAATACCAAAAAAAAAAAAAATTAAAATAACTTTAAAATATGAGACAAACGAATGTTTTTATACATCATGCAAAATATAGTAACAAAATATTTTGAACTATTTAAACCATAATTTTAATATTAGGATAGAATAGAGAATAAAATACATATAAATGTAAGATTAACCATAAAAATAAATATCCAGATATTTGTTTCCAACAAAAGATGGCATACTTATTTTTCCCTGCTTCTCTCCTCTAAGCACAACTTAATAACCCTGAAATAATTCAACAAACAATCATAAAGGATCCTAAAAGGTGGAAAGAAAGTGGACTGGCTAGCAACTTGACTATTTAAAAAGCATTAACTATACAATCCATGAAAAAATACTTCCTAATGACTTCGGTTTCGTTCAGATTTTCCTTTTTTATAAATGCAGTGTGAAAGTGCTGCATTATCCACGTAGGTTCTACTTTGTACAATGTAATTGAAATCTCTTCTATATAATATAAAAATTGCACAGAAATGTAATTTTCTTAATTTAATTACTATCCCATGAAACAACTAGAGATAAAGGGATTGCTCATCTTAGTTTGGAAGAAACATATATTCTACAAGTGTTAACTATCTAATGGTATGCTACATATTGTATCTGTTAGACACTTTAATAATTCAGCACATTTTGATAACACATATTGAAGATAACTATAGGGAGTTTCAGATTTTGTATATATCCTTTATTCTTACTCATGGAGTAGTTTAACATTTTTCTACATGTAATCATATTGTGTAATGCTTATTGTTATGTTATTATTTGTTAAGACTTAACATTCTTGCTGCAAGAACAGAACCGTAGACTTCTAATTTTATATGTGCTGAAACTAAACTTCAGATGCTGAGGTGAAGAAATGACATTCTCTGATGAAGGAAAGCTAAGAATTTGTCACCAGAATTTGTAATCTTAAAGAACGACTAAAGGACATTCTCCAAAATGGATGATAATGATAACCCAAGAAAGTATGAAACTTCAGGAAGAAAGGATGAACTAGTGGGTAAATCAGCCATCAGCATAATAGACAGTCCTAGTTATGAAATTACTAAATCATTATTCAGATGTTTTGTTGCTGCAATAACAAAGGGCCACAAATGTAGTGGCTTAACACAACATAAAAACATTATATTGTAGTTCTGAAGGTCAAAAGTCTGACGTGAGTCCTCCTCAACCAAAATCAAGGTATTGGCATGGCTTCAATCCTGGTTCTCAGGCCTTTGGACTTTGGCTAGAAATAAATCTCAGTTTTCCTGTGTCTCCAACTTACCTACCCACCTTAAAGAAACTGGGACATGCTTATCTCCATAATCATTTGAGCCAACGACTTTCAATACATCTCTATCTGTGTAGCCATTTCCTATAGCTTACTGGCACTGCTCAGTTCTTGCATTACTAATTTTCTGTCCAGTAGTTTGAATTACTAAGGAGATATGTGTGTAAGACACATAAACACACATATATTTGAATAGCACCTTTAAATAACATGATCTACTTTTTACACATAAAATAAAAACATTATAAGCAACAAGAGAAAAACTTTCTCTTTATGAATCCGTAGAACATTCAGTAGATGGACAATCCTGGGTAATAAAACAAACCTTAAAACTTTTATAAATTACACACAGAATACATTCACTGATCTTAATGGAATCAAACAAGAAATCAATAACAGAAAAACAGGAGAAAACTTTCATATATTTGGAAATTAAACAACAGATGTCAAAGCAATTCATGCATCAAAGAGGAAGTCTTAAAAAAGTTTAAATGTAAGTACACCAAAATATGTGGGATGCAGCTTAAGCTGGAATTTATAACACTAAATTGCTTACATTAGAAAAGAAGAGACATTAAAAATTGATAAACTAAGTTCCTACCTTCGTTAGTTAAAAATAAAAAGAAAATAAACTCCATGTAAAAATTAGACCAGAAATTAATGAAGTAAAAGACATAAAAAAGAAAAATGCAGAAAACTAAACCATGTTTTTTTAAAAAAAGTTCAGTAAAATAAATAAATCTCAAGAATATCAGAAAAGAAACAAGGGATAGCATTACAAATCCTTAGAGAAACTGAAGGAATAAAGGAAAATTATGAAAAAATTCTTTCTCATAAAGCCAAGGTAGAAGTGAACCAATTCTATTAGAAGACAATATCAAATTAGGTAAAACCAATGACCTAAAAAAATTTCATAATCATTAAAAAATGGATTTGCTATTAAAAGTTCTCCTTATCCCAAAAATTAAAGGGCTTCACTGAAGAGTTAATCAATTTTTTTTTTTTTTTGGTACTGGAAATTGAACTTAGGAGTACTCAACCACTGAGCTACATCTTCACCCTATTTTGTGTTTTATTTAGAGACAGGGTCTCACTGAGTTGCTTAGCACCTCACCATTTCTGAGGTTGGCTTTGAACTCACAATTCTCCTATCTCAGCCTCCCAAAGTGCTGGGATTACAGGTGGGCACCACCGCACCTGACTGTGTTTATTGAATTTTGTAATAGAATTGACACTAATTTTACATAAACCCCTTCAAGAAAACAGAAGAGGAAGAAATATTTCTCAATTCATTTTTTGAGGCCAATGTAACCTTAATACAAAATTGAAGAATGAAAATACAAAACCCAAATCATACAAAACACAAAACTGCCTCAGGATGTTGCATGGTCTCCCCCAAAAGTTCATGTCCATCTGGAACCTTAAAATGTGACCTAATTTGTAAATAGAGTCTTCACAAATATAATTGTAAGCAAAATAACCAAAATGGTTTTGGTATCATAATGAAAGCACAAATAATGGGCACTGGAGCAGACGTCATGGATCAACTCTGCCTTTTATTCAGCAGTGGAGTCCAGCATTGGCGGGGCTCACCCCAATGAAATGCTCACCCAATTACAGGAGGAGTATGGGCTTATACAGGTTATATTGGGAGGTCACTTAGTCCTTGAAGGCTTTAATAGGACATGGGCAAAACGTTGCAAACATCTGGTACTTGTTTTTACTGGGCATGGTTTTTATTAGGCAGTATTTTTATAGGGTAGGGGTATAGGGTTCAGAATTCAGGGTCTAGTACTCATCTTGTCCTCCAGGGGTCATTATATTGTTACAAGGACAAGACTGATGTGTCATCTTACTGTCACTGGGAGAGAATTTACTTGGGAAATTATCCCTCTTCCCAGGGATTGCTATTTTCCGATTGACTGTTATCTCCTTTCCAGGATTTTTTTGTCACTGGGAAATGATTTATTAAAAGGATAAAAGTTTTGACTTCTATCTCCTTCCCTCATCCTGGGTCACACATTGTCTTGGGTGTGTGTTGAGGTGTTATCATTTCCATATCCTTCAATAATTAGTTAAGTATCTTGAGTTAAAGCAATCCTGCATTTGGGTGGGTTCTACGTGCAAGAGAAAGGAGATTTGGATGCACAAGGCCTTGTGAAGGAAACAGGTTCAAGAAAGGTAGGTATGCAGAAGCCAAGGAATGTCAACAGCTACCAGAGAAATTGGAAGAGATAAAGAGGATTCTCCTTGTCTGAGTTAGTTGAGGCTCCCATAAGAAAATACCATACAGTAGGTAGCTGAAGCAACATAAATTTATTTTCTTAGAGTTCTGGATAGTAAATATCTAGATTAGTGTGCTAAAATAATCAGATTCTGTGGAGGGCTTTTTTCCTTGCTTCTCATTGAGTCCTCACATGGGAGAGGGAGACAAGGCGGTGGGGTGTGGGAGAAGAGAACAAACTTTCTGGTGTATCTTCCTAAAAGGATAACAATCCAATCAAAAGGTTCCCACCCTTATGACTTCATTTAAGCCTAATAATACAAAGGCCCCATCTCTACCACAAAATTGATGGAAGGGCTTTAATACATGGAGTTTTAGAGGACTCATTTCAGTCCACAGCATTAGCCAGGAGACTTAGGAGAAGCAGTGCTCTGTCATCACCTTGATTTTGGACTTTTTACCTCCAGGACTGTGACAAAATAACATTTTGTTGCTTTAAACCACCCAGTCTTTGGTAATTTATTATAGCAACCCAAGAAAACTAAAACAATGACTGGGTAATATCTTTTGTGAATTTATCCACAATTTTCAACATAATTTAACAAATCTACCCAACAATGCATGAAATATATTATGTTCCATGACTAAGAGTGACTTACTCCAAGTATTCAAAACTGCTGTTAAAAATTTTAAAATTGTTTAATGTGATCAACCACATCAGTAAACCAAAAAAATAAAAATTATATATTCATATCAATTGATGCAAAGGTTTTCACAATGTCAGATACTCATTTATGATACAAAAACCTTAGAGAATATAAAATAGTACATCCATTATGGGGAACAATTTTATTATTTTTATAAAACTAGATATGCTATTAGTATACAAATCAGCTATTGTACTCTTCAACATTCCAAAGAAATAAAAACTTGTGTTTACCAAAAAACTGAATACATATATTCATAGCAGCATCATTTTTAATAGTCAAGAAAAGAATCCCTTTATCTTCAAAGGGTAAATGGTTATACAAACTGTGGTATATCTAAAGTGAAAGGCCACATTAATTTAAATGAGTGACCAGTTAATAACGTACAACTTCAGTGAATCACCAGAGAATTATGCTGAATAAAAAATCCAATCCCAAAAGCTTATCTTCTTGTGTAAATCAATCTATGTAACATTTCTTGAAATGAAAAAAAATATAGAAATGGAGGACAGATTAAAGTTTGCTATGGTGTATTAGTCAGGACTAATTATTGAGCGAAATAGAATCACTAGAATGTGCATGTGTGAGTATGGATGTGTGGATATGTGTTTTATTTTAAGGTATTGACTTACATGGTTAAGCAGTCACCATGTCCAAATATGCAGGGTGGATGAACAGACTGGAAAGCAGAGAGAAGCTAATGCTGTAGTGCAATTCTTCAAATCTGAAATCCAAAAGCTATCTAGAAAAATTCTCTTTTGTTATGGGAAAGCAAGACTTTTGTTCTATTAGGAACTTCAGCTGATCAGATAAAGCCTGCCCACACTAAGGATGACAATCAACTTGACTCAAAGCCCACTAATTTAACACAAAAATACCCTCACAGAAGTACCTAGATAGATGTTTAACCATATGTCCAGGCAACATAACTTAGATGAGCTGGAACATGAAATTTACTATAACGGAAGTAAAGACCAGGGTGGTGGTAGCTGTCTTGGAGTAAGGTACAAATGAATATAAAAGGGTAGCACACTTATCTCTATACCTGATTACTATGTTGACCAGAGTTGTGTTATGTAAACTTATACATGTGATAAAACTGTCAAGACGTAAATACAAACATCCACATACAAACCAGTACTAGCAAACTTGGGAAATCTGAGATTGTATAAATGCAATGTCAATATCCTGATTGTTACATTATAGTCTAGTTTTACAAGTTATCATCATTGAGGGAAGCTGGGCAAAACATATAAGGGAACTCTCTGTATTATTTCTTAAAATTTTGTGTGATTCTACAATTATTTCAAAATTAAAAGTTTATTTCAAGAAGTAAAAGCTCATTAATGTCCAAAAATGACTTTTGAACTTCTTATTTGATAGTATCAAAATTTAGGATATGTTGCCTGCCCTGAAATTGAATTTGACCTCGCTATAATTAAAAATATACACTATCTGAAACTTTCATTACTCACA
Organism: Geosciurus inauris; assembly: GCA_004024805.1. Classification (NCBI taxonomy): domain Eukaryota; kingdom Metazoa; phylum Chordata; class Mammalia; order Rodentia; family Sciuridae; genus Geosciurus; species Geosciurus inauris. The sequence continues at coordinate 76,974 of PVHX01005766.1, forward strand.
AAGTTCTTTGTAGTGACAGTCTTTTTACATGCTTTTTGAACTACTGACTTATCTCTACAATTAAGCTTTGTGCCTCAGCTCTGAAAACTCACAGATTTGAGTATTTTGATATTTCCTTTCAACATTTGGAAATAGCTGCTCTATGCATTTGGTGATATTCTGTTCTTTTAAAAAATTAGTGGATGTATCAAATATCTTTTTTTTTTCAGTTCACTTAGCAAAAAGATTGCTTGCTATAATTTGTGTGTTACTCAATTTTCTTTATTGCAAAAATATCAGGCCTGCCAGGTGCCAAATTAAAAATTATATGTAAGATCCGCCCTCAGGAAACAGCACAGGTGTCCAGCCAATGGGAGACCAGGGGCTGCTAGCCGCTAGCCACTAGGGAGCCCAAACTCAGGGTAAGAGTCCCCGCAGAGACCCCAGTGTGAGGCAGCTCTGCCCAAAGGCAGCCTGGAACCACCCCTGTTCCGCTCCAGAGTTCCCGTGTACTGGCAGGAGCCACAGAGGGCCCAGATCTGCCCTCAGGAATCCCCCCAGTTGTCCAGCCAAAGGGAGACCAGAGACTGCTACCTCTAGCCACTGGGGAGCCCAAATTCAGGGCAAGAGTCACTCCAGAGACACCAGCATGAGCCAATCCTGCCCAAGGGCAGCCTGGGTCTGCCCCAGTTTCACTCCAGAGTTCCCGTGGACCAGCAGGAGCCACAGAGGGCCCAGATATGCCCTCAGGAAATGCCACAGAGGGCCCAGATATGCCCTCAGGAAACTCCACAGGTGTCCAGCGAATGGGAGACCAGGGGCTGCTAGCCGCTAGCCACAGAGGAAGGCATGCCCAGGGTGAGTCGGCTGCAGAGATCCCAGTGTGAAGAGGCCCCACCCAAGTGTGCTCTGGGTCCGCCTCAATTCCGCTCCAGAGTTCCTGTGGTCAGGCAAGACAGAAGGCCCCAAACTGCCCTTAGGGAATGCCAGGGAAGCCCAGTTGAAGGCAGACCAGAGCCTGCTAGCCTCAAGCCCCAGGGGAGCTCACACTCACTGTAAGGGTTGCACACAGACTCTCATACTTGTGACCCTGCCTAAGTGATACCTGGGCCCACCTCCAGTTCCCCTCCAGAGTTCCTGTTTACCAGCAGGAATGCAAGAGAGGGGCAAAACAGCCCTCAGGGGCCTCCTCAGGAGCCCAGCCAAGGCCACTCCCACTGCCATCTAGAGATAAGTCCACTACCTCCGTTACCAACGTTAGTGGCAGTAGTACCTATCTAGGGGACACTAGGGGAACAGAAGTAATTCCATGGTGAGACACAGGTAATCTGAAGTCTCAATACAAGATTATAGGATAGAAGCTGCAATACCTCAGATTGGTATTGCAAGAAAGGAAGATACACAATCAACATGAAAAACCAAGGGAAGAAAGTGCCCCAAATAAACCTCAATACCACTGTAACAGAATCCAATAACAACAGAGTTGATGAAATGTCAGAGAAAGAATTCAGAATGTACATAATTAAAATGATCAGTGAAATAAAGAATGACATAAGTGAGCAATTACAAGCAAAAACTGATCAATCCAACAAAGAAATAGGAGAGCAAATAAAGGCAACCATCAATCATTCTAACAAAGAGATAAGAGAGCAATTACAAATACAAAAGATTACTTTAAGAGCGAGCTTCAGATCATGAAAAAAAACCAATCAGAAATTCTTGAAATGAAGGAAACAATAACCCAAATAAAAAACTCAATAGAAAGTATCACCAGTAGACTAGATCTCCTGGAAGACAGAACCTCGGATAATGAAGACAAGATACACAATCTTGAAAATAAACTTGACCATACAGTGAAGATGGTAAAAAATCATCAACAGAACATACAATAAATATGGGACAGCATCAAAAGACCAAATCTAAGATTTATTGGGATAGAAGGCGCAGAATTTCAAACCAAAGGAATGCACAATCTCTTCAATGACATAATATCAGAAAATTCCCCAAATATGAAAAATGAAGTGGAAAATCATATACAAGAGGCCTACAGGACATTAAACATACAAAATTTCAACACATCTACACCAAGGCACATTATAATGAAAATGCCCAACATATAGAATAAGGATAGAATTTTAAAGGCCACAAAAGAGAGGAACCAGATTACATATAAGGGGAGACCAATTCAGATCTCAGCAGATTTTTCAACCCAGACCCTAAAAGCCAGGAGATCATGGAATAACATATTCCAAGCCCTGAAAGAAAATGGATGCCAACCAAGAATCCCATATCCAGCAAAACGGAGCTTCAGATTTGATGATGAAATAAAAGCTTTCCATGATAAACAAAAGTTAAAAGAATATACAGCTTGAAAGCCTGCACTGCACAACATTCTTGGCAAGATATTCCACAAGGAGGAAATGATAACCAACAATGAAAATTTACAAAGAGAGGAACTACACTAAAGGAAAGACCATTCAAAAGAGAAAACAACTCAAGGTAAAAACCAAAAACAAACCAAAATGACCGGAATTACAAATCATATCTCAATAATAACCCTGAATGTAAATGTCCTAAATGCACCAATTAAAATATATAGACTTACAGACTGGATTAAAAAACAAGACCCAACAATATGCTGTCTTCAAGAGACTCATCTCACAGGAAAAGACATCCACAGACTGAAAGTGAAAGGGTGGGAAAAAACATTTCACTCACATGGACCCTGCAAACAAGCAGGAGTTTCCATCCTCATATCAAATAAAGTGGACTTCAAACTAAAGATGGTGAAAAGAGATAAAGAAGGTCATTTCATACTTCTTAAGGGAATCATATATCAACAAGACATAACAATCATAAATATCTATGCCCCAAATAATGTGGCTTCTACGTATGTCAAACAAATCCTTCTCAAATACAAGAATCAGATAGACCACAACACAATAATACCTGGAGACTTTAACACAGCTCTTTCACCATTGGATACATCTTCCAAACAAAAATTTAATAAAGAAACCATAGATCTTAATGAAACTATCAATAATTTAGACTTAACAGACATATATAGAGTGTTCCACCCATCAACGAGTGAATACACTTTCTTCTCAGCTGCACATGGATCCTTTTCCAAAATAGATCATATGTTATGTCACAAAGCCAGTCTTAGCAAATACAAAAAAAATGGAGATTCTACCCTGCATCCTGTCCAACCACAATGGAATAAAATTACAAATCAATGACAGATTAAAAAACAGAAACTACTCCATCACCTGGAAACTAAATAATATGCTGTTGAATGATGCATGGATAACAGAAGACATCAAGGAAGAGATAAAAATATTCTTAGAGGCAAATGAAAACTCTGATAGAACATATCAAAATCTCTGGGATGCCATGAAGGCAGTGCTAAGAGGAAAGTTCATAGCACTAAACTCATTCATTAGAAAGAGTAAAAGTCAACAAATAAATGAATTTACACTTCATCTCAGAGCCTTAGAAAAGGAAGAACAAATTAACACCAAAAGAAGTAGAAGACAGGAAACAATCAAAATTAGGGCTGAAATCAATGAAATTGAAACAAAAAGAAACAATTCAAAAATTTGACAAAACAAAAAGGTACTTCTTTGAAAAACTAAACAAAATTGACAAACACTTAGCCACTACAATGAAAAGGAGGGAGAAAACCCAAATTAGTAAAATCCATGAGAAAAAAGTAAATATCACAACAGACACTACTGAAATACAGAGGATAATTAAAAACTATTTTGAAAATTTATACTCCAGTAAAATAGAAAACCCTGAAGACACCGACAAATTTCTAGAGGCATATGACCTACCCAAACTGAACCAAGAGGACATACACAACTTAAACAGATCAATTTCAAGCAAGGGAATAGAAGATGCCATCAAGAGCCTGCCAACCAAGAAAAGCCCAGGTCCAGATGGATTATCAGCTGAGTTCTACAAGACCTTCAAAGAAGAATTAATACCAATACTCCTCAAACTATTTCATGAAATAGAAAAAGAGGGAACCCTTCCAAACTCATTCTATGAGGCAAGTATCACCCTGATTCCAAAACTAGACAGACACACATCAAAGAAATAAGACTTCGGACCAATATTCCCGATGAACATAGATGCAAAAATTCTCAATAAAATTCTGGCAAATCGCATACAAAAACATCAAAAAAATAGTGCACCATGATCAAGTGGGTTCATTCCAGGGATGCAAGGTTGGTTCAACATAGGGAAATCAATTAACATCAATAGACTTAAAGATAAGAATCATATGATCTTTTCAATTGATGCAGAGAAGGCATTTGACAAAATACAACATCCTTTTATGCTCAAAATACTTGAAAAACTTGGGATAGTAGGAACATTCCTCAACTTTGTAAAAGCTATTTATGCTAAACCCAAGGCCAACATTGTTCTAAATGGAGAAAAATTGGAATCATTCCCTCTAAAAATGGGAACTAGACAGGGATGCCCTCTCTTACCACTGCTATTCAACATTGTCCTTGAAACTCTAGCCAGAGCAATTAGACAGATGAAAGAAATTAAAGGGATATGAATCAGAAAAGAAGAACTCAAACTATCATTATTTGCAGATGACATGATTCTATACTTAGAGGATCCAAAAAATTCTACCAGAAAACTTTTAGAACTAATAAATGATTTCAGCAAAGTAGCAGGATATAAAATCAACACCCCAAAATCAATTTAATTTCTATACATCATTGATAAACCCTCTGAAAGAGAAATTAGGAAAACTATCCCATTCGCTGCCAGTGCCTGCGCCGGACCAAAGTGAAACCAAGTTGGTGAGGGAGCTGTGGATGTAAAACACACACACACAAGAACGATTCTGAAGAAAAAGAAGCTCGAAGCTTGTTTATTTCAGCACTCTGGGCTTATATATCTTTCCTACCCCCGGGGGGTGTGGGAGGCGTGGGGGGCATGGAACTGCAGGTGTGGAAAATGCTCAGGCTGCAAAACAAGCTCAGACCACAAGAACACAGGAGTTCAAGGAACGGTCAGCACCTGTGGCTTCTCTCAGAAATCAGGGTACAGCTGGTTCTGGTAAACAGAAAGTAGCCATGCACACAAGAATGCTCTCACAATTCCCCCTCCCTTTTCCTAGAGCCTGTCTTAGGTTGCAGGGACCAAAGAACATGGCTTACCCATCATTGGGTCTACGGCATGGATGTTAACCACCATAGCCCTGTCTTTGTCCCCGTCTTACCCGTCATTGACTTCCTAGGAGTGCGCAATGCCCAGCCACACTTGGACAGAGGGATTGTCATGGGAGAGAGCTACCATGGCTTGGTATTGTGCATGCTGTTGACGCCTCATAGATCGAAGTACCCTTCAGCCACAGCATATCATGAGCAGTATTAACAGCACGAGCAGCATGACCAGAGCAACAGTTCCAGCCCATTTGTGCAGCTTCATACCAATCTGTTGGAACAAACCTAACACTGCCCCTGAATCCAGAAGTTTGACCTTGGTATTATTTAGGGCTGTAACTTGTTGTAATATAGTAAAGGTTCCACGGGCCATTCTTGCATCAAGAGAGGTGGCCACCTTTCCAGGCCCCAATAATGTTACCCAGGCATGAAGAAGTCAGTAGCATAAAAATCAGGAGCTTCATGATGACTAGAAAGGGAATTCTCCAAAGAATACTCATGAGCTCTTCAATAGGTCTTCAGCATCATCATCAGATTCTGTAAAACACAAAGAAAGGCTCTACATGAGGGAAGAAGCTCCTGGATAGATTCTTAGGTTATACTTCCCTGACACATCTGTCAGGGACCCAAACAGGAGTGTCTACATCATGGGGATAGACACAGGCAGACCCTCGGGCTTGAGAAATTACAGGATCAGGACCGCACCATACTCCTGTCCTTAGATCCTTCCATTTCACTATCTTTTGTGTCACCTGAGGAAGGTTCCAATGTCGAACAGCCGCAGAATTGCCCTGAGTATCCACAGTCAGAAAATTTAAAATCTGGATAGAACTGCTCAGGTTAACTGTTGCCAATCTGACGGAGTGAGATTCAAAGATGAAAAGGATTCAAAAATGGCTAAAGTGAAGGGTGCATGAGGGCCATATTGTACCACAGCATCCTTCAAACCTTTTACATCCTTGAAATCCAACGGCTGATGTTGCCTGACGTCTGTCCTTGTTGGTTTTGCACTTCTATTACTGGGAACACCACACCTCCCAATTGAGGCTCTGGAGGCGCCATATGACTGGTAGGCCTCCTAGACTCATGTCCTGGATTAAAGGGAGGTGGTCTTCCCACTGAATAATACTTTGGTTCCTGCTTACATTGTTCTCTTAATTCTCACTCCTGTAATCTCTCTTGCAATGTCTGGATATCCTGTTCCAATTGCAATTCCTCATCTTCCTCCTCATCCCCTCCATTCCCTTCCTCGCTATCCATTTCAACTTCTTTAAGGGACTGGGTAGAAATCGCTTCTTGGGTGGATTCAAAGGTCTTAGATAACTCACTGACTTGTTCCTGAATCAAAACCTTTTTACTTAAAAGGGAGTCCTTAATTAGCCTCCATACAGAGAAGGTGGTAATGGGAAAAGACTGTGGCCCCTCGGTGTGTAGCCTTTTCTGTAAGTCTGCACAGACCTGTTCCCAATCTAGAACATTGAGACCTCCCAAATGAAGGAACCAGGGACTAGACTGCTCTATAATCTTTAAGAAGCCCTTATAGTATTCTTTTTTAGCCCCGTACCCTTTTTCTTCAACAGAGTTTTGATCTGATTTTCCAACAATTCCCTACTGTGGGTAGTGCCCATCTTTACCTCACTATTAACAATTCAGCCCCTACTTATGGCCGGTCCCAGGGTGTCCATTGGCGTTTCTTCCCTTCTTCCGATCTCGGTGGAACCTCCAGATGCCAGTGCCTGCGCCGGACCAAAGTGAAACCGAGTCGGCGAGGGAGCCGCGGATGAAAGAAACACACACACAACAATGATTCTGAAGAAAAAGATGCTCGAAGCTTGTTTATTTCAGCACTCTGGGCTTACATATCTTTCCTACCCCCCGAGGGGCATGGGAAGCATGGGAGGCGTGGAACTGTAGACCCAGGTGTGGAAAATGCTCAGGCTGCAAAACAAGCTCAGACCACAAGAACACAGGAGTTCAAGGAATGGTCAGTGGCTTCTCTCAGAAATCAGGGTACAGCTGGTTCTGGTAAACAGAAAGTAGCCATGCACACAAGAATGCTCTCACAGATAAACCCTCTGAAAGAGAAATTAGGAAAACTATCCCATTCACAATAGCCTCAAAAAACAAAAAACAAAAACAAAAAACAAACTTGGGAATCAATTTAACAAAAGAAGTGAAAGACCTCTACAATGCAAACTACAAGACACTGAAAAAACAAATTGAAGAAAACCTTAGAAGATGGAAAAATCTCCCATGCTCCTGGATAGGCAGAATCAATATTGTTAAAATGGCCATGCTACCCAAAGCGCTATATAGATTCAATGCAATCCCAATTAAAATCCCAATGTCATTCCTTATACAAATAGAAAAGGCCATCATGAAATTCATTTGGAAGAATAAGAGACCCAGAATAGCCAAAGCAATCCTGAGCAAGAAGAGTGAAGCAGGAGGCATAACAACACCAGACCTTAAATTACACTACAAAGCTATAGTAACAAAAATGGCATGGTACTGGCACCAAAATAGACGTGTAGAACAATGGTATAGAATAGAAGACACAGAGACGAACCCACTTACATACAGTTACCTTATACTAAATAAAGGAAACAAACACGTACACTGGAGAAAAGATAGCCTCTTCAACAAATGGTATTGGGAAAACTGGAAATCCATATGCAGCAAAATGAAAATAAAACCCTATCTCTCACCATGCACAAATTTCAACTCAAAGTTAATCAAGGTCGTGGGAATCAGATGAGAGACCCAACACCTAATACAAGAAAAAATAGGCCCAAATCTTCATCATGTTGGATTAGGACCATACTTCCTTAACAAGACTTCTATAGCACAAGAAGTAAAATCAAGAATCAACAAATGGGATGGATTCAAACTAAAATGCTTCTTCTCAGCAAAAGAAATTATCAATGAAGTGAACAGAGAGTCGACATTCTGGGAACAAATCTTTGCCACACACACATCTAATAGAGCACTCATCTCCAGCATATATAAAGAATTCAAAAAACTTAACATCAAAAAAACTAACAACCCAATCAATAAATGGGCCAAAGAACTGAACACAAACTTCACAGAAGAAGATATACAATCCATCAACAGACATATGAAAAAATGTTCAACATCTCTAGCAGTCAGAGAAATGCAAATCAAAACTACCCTAAGATTTCATCTCATGCCAGTCAGAATGGCAATTATCAAGAATACAAACAAAAATAAGTGTTGTGAGGTTGTAGGGAAAAAGGCATGCTCATAAATTGCTGGTGGAACTGCAAATTGGTACAACCAATCTGGAAAGCTATATGGAGATTCCTTTAGAAAACTTGGAATGGAACCACCATTTGATCCAGCTATTCCACTCCTTGGCCTATATCCTAAAGATTTAAAAATAGCATACTACAGTGACACAGCCACTTCAATGTTTATAGCAGCTCAATTCACAACAGCTAAACTGTGGAACCAACCTAGATGCCCTTCAATAAATGACTGGATAAAGAAACTGGTATATATGCACACTGGAATATTACTCAGCAATAAGAGAATAAAATTATGACATTTGCAGGTAAATGGATGGAGTTGGAGAATATCATGCTAAGTGAAGTAAGCCAATCTCAGAAAACCAAATGCCGAATGTACTCGTTGATAAGTTGATGCTGATCCATAATGTGGGGAAGGTCATGGGAACAATGGTGGAACTCTGTTCACAGTGGTGTAAGGGGAGAGGGGGTATGGGGACAGTAAAGGTGGTGGAATATGATGGTCATCATAGCCCTGACTTTATGTATGACTGCATGTATGTTGTGATTCTATATCACTTACAACCAGAGAAATGAAATGTTATCCTCTAAAAAAAAGAAAAGAAAAAAAAGAAATATAGTTTGACATAACAAAATAATATTTTTAAATTTCATGAATAAAGGTAAATCCTATAATAATTAAGGAAACTTTTGTATTTTAAAAAATATTGTAAAAATATACAAAAATTTAATTGAGGTTAACACATTTATTCAGAAAATACAGTGATGTCTCTAGATTGTTGAGGAAAACATTGTCAACACAATTCCATAAAAGTCATTAGTTTTTTTACAGTGAAAAAGAATGCATGTATACTTCAAGACAGATAAATATATAAATAAATAAATATGCTCTGAAGGAAGAACTGCTTTTTTTGCAAAAAACAACAATAAAAAATTCTCTCTGTTCTAGTTCTGTCTTCTGTGCAACAAACTAGTGGATTAACAGGACACATGTGGGTGGTCAGCACTTAAAGATTTCTTTGGTGGTCATAGTAAGGTGTCAGCAGGGTCACAGTTCTCTGGAAAGGAGCCTCAGAGCGTGTCCAAGATGGCTTATTGATATGATTGGCAGTCTATGCTGTTAGCTATAAGCTCACCCCAAATGTCAATCATAACATGTATAAAAGACCTTAGCATGTAGCTTGGGTTTCCCAGGAAGTGGAATCTCAATTCCAAGTCAGAGCATCCCAAAAGGCAGCATGCAGAGCACAGTTATTCTAATTAGTTAAAGCACAAGAAACAAAACTTTATATAACTTTGGAAGTCACACAGCATTACTTCAAGTCCAGAAAATCAAGGTTATTTCAAGTTCAAAAGAAAGTAAATTAGATCCTATTTATTACTCACATTTAAGGTACCAAATAATATGCAACCACATAGTACCATGATTACTCATATTAATTCAGTTGTGATTAAAACTCAATCATTCATATTAATCATTTAAAACAAAGTAACCATGTGAATAAAAAATTCAGGGGTCAAAACAGAAATTAGGGCAATAATTATGGACCATTTAGAGAAAACCAATAATGTTAACAACATATCTCAAAATATGGACAGCAGTATTCAACAGAATAAAACAATAGCTTCAATTTGTTTCATCAATAAATTTTAAAAAAGAAATAAATGACTCTTTTATCTCCAAAATTTGTAGAACTAACAGGATATGAATATTATTGAAAAGTTTATAATGGTGAAAATACTTGAATCACAATTCATTTCCAGAGAGTATAATTCACAAGATCATAAGAGCCAATTCTTTGACAAAAAAAAAAAAAAATGTGGTCAAATTTTTCTCAGTTATATTGAAGCAAAACTGTCACAGACACAAGTATATAAAATTAGGGAACAATTCTAATCACAAGTATGGCATAATGTTTTAAAAATTCTGTAAAATATTATATAGGAACATATGCAAGTTAATTTACATAAAATATCAAAAATGATTTTTAAGAACAATGTAAATTACCAAATATGACACAAAGGAATACAAATAAATAAATATGCTCCCATATCACTTGTGAAACTCATAAGCACACTGAATCCTGATAGAATTTAGAAACAAACTATTGTTTATAAATACATATGCAAATAGTTTTCAATATAATAATGAAAATCAAGTCTCATACAAAAGATTCACCTTCAGTAGAGCTGTAAATTGGTTTGGCAGATACAATATGAAACTTTAAGATGTGTTTCTTTATCATGCAGTTTCTCCATTCCTGGAAATTTAATTTAAGAAATTTATCAGAGATGCCTGTAATTATTAAATGAAGGTATTTTCATTTCATATTTATAATAATAATGATAAATTAGAGACAAGATATCCCATAGTATAATTCTTATATTGTCTGTAATTCACATGTTTTGATTAGGTATATTAAAAATAATTATATGAATTATAGATTAGAAAATGTGCAATTTTTTATAACTAGAAAATATATTAAAATATTTTAATAGTTCTCAATTTCAGTTATAATAACACTATATTCAAAGTGAAATAATAATAGGGAGAAAGAATTTATCTTATAATGCATTTTTTTAGGCTTATTTTGGTGCTTCTGGGAAAAAGATTCTAAAATAAATTAACATAACTCGGAAGTAAGGAAACTGACTATGGACTATTTTAGGTATTTGTAGGAAAAATAAACTGATATGACAGCTATTAGTCAAAGAATCCTTGAACTTACCCACTTTCCTCTTTGCTCTAACTGTACTATCTTCTTCATATCTACTTATTGAAATTGTGCCTATTCTTCTACTCACAAAACGCTTCACACTACTTAACATAGCTCGTTCATATATTGCTCTAGATTATAGCTATTTATGAACATATCTTGCTCTACTTTCTGACTCCTACAAGACAAGCAGCCTATTGTATTCTTCGTTGTTGTTCCTAGCAACATGTAGCTTATAGAGACATAGCACAGTGCCTGACATTGAGCAAATGCTTGGTAAATATGTGACAAATAAATAAAGGTTGACTTAATTAACGTCTTGTCAGGATCTTTGTTTTTCTTTTTTAATTCCAATTGTTCAGGGTCTTCAGAGCACTCAACAATTCCCTTGTAATAAAATGACTAGAATTTGTGGGGATGAGAGTATGTTACAGATATTTCTAAATAACACTGCAGCATACATAGATGCTGCATTTATATTTTACTCTTTTCTTCCTTTCACATGCCTATTTCCCATCAGTTTTGTTTCTACCATTTTGGGGTCTGTTTTTTATTTCAGGCAATGGAAATTTGCATACTCCATTTCTCACATTTCCATTTATGTTCTGCTGATGGAAGTCATTGATATGCACACTTTCTTAGTGTTTTCCTTTTTAATCAATGCTATTGGTAAGAGTGAACTACTTGTTGCACAGTAGGAAGCTTGCAGTCCATTGTTAACAGTGTTTTTGGTCTTGCCGTTAGTGTCAGGTACATGCAGGGTTCCAATAGCTTTTGGTGATTCTGGAAGAAGCACTGCTAATTCCATTAGTAATATACTTTTATGCTCAATATTACCTGAAGGCAAAAATCAAGACCTAAGATCTAAGATGTCAAAAAAAGGCAAATTGGAGGAAATTTACTGATGATGCACACATTCTTGGTGACTGAAATGTTTGTGTTTATTTGCATCAATAAACTAAGGAGGAAGTAACCTATTAGATCTGAGCAGAGGATAAGTACAAGCTATCTCATTGAGGTCAGAGGGTCTTTCTCTCCCATTTCTATCCTATATGGGGCACACTGACTGGAAGCTGGTGTCTTACCTTTTCCTTCAAGAAAGCTTCCTGTTCTCTGCCCAAGGAAGTTGGAGTTGCTTTGCATTTGGTCTGCAGACTGTATGATTCATAAACAAAGTGATGAAATATTCTCCAGAAACAATATAGAGAGAACAATAATCAGGAAAAGATGGCAGCCTGGGTTTTCATGCCCAAGCTAATGCTCAAGGATTAGGAGTACATCAGTTAAGGGTGTTAGCACATGTTATTTTGAGTGCCTCCACTGATCTCTCAAACAAAAAGAGCATGTTTATATTACTTGGTTTGTTTGTTCGATAAAACACATTTTTCTTTTCAAAAGCAGTCCTCAAAAATATATGTTCAAAAGTTATATGTAAATGTATTTGCAGCATTTGTTAAGAAAAGCGTGTTTGTAATTGGACAAAGCTGGCCAAAATCATTCTTCAAAACAAGTTCACTGTTGAGGGAGGTGAAGCAACTACTTTAAATCCTGTGTACTTCACAGGATGTCCCCACGACAGTAGCAGAACCCCAGTAGTGTGACTAATGAGTGGTCTCTTTTAATATCATCTCTTCTCTTTTATTTTCCTCCCATCAGAAAGGCTGATAGCTTCTTTCTGCAGTTACTTGTCTCTGAGTTCTTTTTCTATTAGTCCATTTAATCATTTAGTTTCTCCACTGTTTATGTATTAAATTCTCTCTGTATAAAATCCGTAAAGGGAATTTGCTTTCACTTTCTCTCTCAGAGATCTTTCTCTCACATTGTCTCTCTCCCTCTTTCTTTTTTAACTGAACTATGATACATACATGTACAGTACGAACTCTCTCACAGAGTTAACCTTTTCTGCATGATAACATTTAAAAAATTAAGAAAAAAGAAACTTATACAACAAAATGTTTAAAAAGTCTAATAAACTATGTATTTAATATATGAATAGCTAATTACTGAGATTATTGAGACATTTCCATATTTAGGCACTGAGCTTCAAACATGGCAAACTTTACCACAACTTTATTTGGTGGCACTAATTTGATCCTTATTTTACATGTAAAGACACTGCAATATAAATAGCCTAAGTTACAGAAAGAAACACAGTTGGATATTTGCAAAACTAGGGCTCAAGTTCTTTATATATATATATGGTATGGACCTTTATTAATTAATAGTCATAAATATTAATAGATACTGTAGAATAGTATGTATACTTTTGCTAGTTAATAAATTTATTAAATGCATATTATCCAACTGTATGAATTATAGTCAGTGGAAGTGAAGAAAAAATTTTGAATGCAGAAATGACACCCTTAGAGACAGTCCTATATTGGATTAATGCTACCATTTAGAAAAGGGCAAAGCAAAGGCACAATTGTTCTTAGTTCACTTCTATTCTGCTCATTGTATATTCTTTACAGTTTTGTTAGGAATAGAAAAATATATTTCAGATTGCCATTCCTTAAGGGCAACTGAGAGCATCACATATTTGGTTGTCTGTCAGAGACTATTATATTTTTTATGTCACTAAGATATTGGACTACAAAGGGTTCTTTGTAGACCTATAAGGGTGGTTGTTATCCTTTCAGAGTGTCTATGAGTTCAAAATTGCATTTATAATAGTGTTATGACATCATTTGCCTTTTATATTGCGCTGCTATTTTCACCAATGGTGTAAGAGCAGTAGTGGATAAACCTAGTGGCACATTAGCCCAAAGCAAGGCAGTGGCCCTAATTGTACTAGTGTCATCATACTCCTTATCAACATAAACTTGTTATTAAAAAATCTGAGTTTTACTTAAAACTGTTCTTGAAAATGAATTTTATTATATCACAATACCTTTTATTGTGCATATCTTTCAAATATTTTATGTGACAAAATGAGAAACATGCACAAAGCATTTTTAGTATATACTGAAGTATCATAGGTAGTTTAAAATGTGCTTGTGCAAAGGTATATGCTACTAACAGATCTAGGTGCTTTTTTGGTGGAAAATCATTTTTATCTGGCAAATAACTTAAAGGCACCTTATGGTATTTGGCACACTTGTTAATCCACAGGGAAAAAAAGAATCTATAACTTCACTAAAAATAATTGAAAGGATTTTTGTCAATGATAAAATTGGGGCCTTCAGTTTAAAATTAGAATTTTAGAAAATTTGTGTTTGTCATTGGAGGTCCTGAAAGCATTCAAAGATGTAATTATTTTACTGATAACATCTTTGTGGCTCTTGGCAGCATTCAGCAGCTCACCATCACCCGCAGGAGATTCGCTCGTGTGTGTGTGTGCAGGACCACCGGGAGACAAGGGAAGCCGCGGGCAGCGTGACTTCCGGGCCAACCAGTGGAGCGCAGCTGCGGCCGGGTCCTCGGCCTGGTGCGCAGGCCCTCTAGGCCCAAGGCTGGAAGTAGCGGAGGTGCCGTTCTCCACCCAGCTTCTTGGCAGCATTCAGCGGCTCACCATCACCCGCAGGAGTTTCGGTCACGTGTGTGGGCGCAGGACCACCAGGAGACAAGGGAAGCCGCGGGCAGCGTGACTTCGGCGCCCACTGGCGGAGCGCTGTTGAGGCAGAGGCTCTGGCCCAGGGCTCCAGCCCGGAGTTTGCCCCGGGCGTGCTGGGCCTGCTTCCACACAGGGTGCCTGGCCCCAGCACCTACCCAGCTGCATGAGACCCCTAGCAGTTGCTATTGTGGATGGACCGTCTCCTGAGCGGACTCCTGGCTGTTGTTCTTTGTGGATGGCCTTCTAACTCGGCAGAACTTCCTACACACCAGGGGCGCAGGTGAACACCTGGGAGCAAACTTTGGCCATGGCGCAGTGCACGGTGGAACAGCGACTCCACCAGTGGCTCAGAGTTTCACCCTGCTATGGGACCAGCACTCAGGACACCAGCGGGGAAAGTCCAGCAAACAACGGACAACGCCACCTACTGGAGGTGAAAGGAACCATACCTGTTTATTTACACTGAGACTTTTTACATTTTTTAATGTTTATTTTTAATTCTATATCTTTTTCTCCTAATAGTTCTATTGCTTAATCTTTTTGTTTTATCTATCTGCTCTCTTCTTCTTTCCCTTCTTTCTTTTTCCTTCCCCTTTTCTCTCTCGATTTTCTCCTACCCTCTAATACCCAACAGTTGTGACATGAAATATCTGCTATACAGCAGGTTATGGTAAGTTGAGATTTTGTAACTGAGATTTTGTAACTCGATTTTCTCCTACCCTCTAATACCCAACAGTTGTGACATGAAATATCTGCTATACAGCAGGTTATGGTAAGTTGAGATTTTGTAACTGTATACTAGAATGGTATTATATATTTTTATAAATCCCAAGTGCATATGTTTTATCTGTCTTGCCATCATCTCTACTCACCATATTCTTTTCTTCCTCCATACTGGTCTTCCCCAACTCTATGTTGCTCTCTCTAGTAACAGCCAATTCCTCTTGGATTCCTTTCTTATGCTCTCTAAGATTTAATTACTATATCCTCACTTCCTACTAACCCAACATTCTGTCCTACCCGCCAACCTCAAGTTTCCCTAGCCCACCAAAAAATACTATAGACTCTTGTGCAAATTTATTGGTTACATAATAGATTGTAAAGGAACACATAATTGTTGTATATCATGACTAAACTGTAAATGTATTTGGGAGTGGTTAGGAGATACTTGGTTTGAAATTAAATATTGCTTGTATTGAGATCAATCAATATTGATCTCCCCTTTAAAGGAGAGGTAAAGAAACCCTGCAGGGAAACCTTACCCATACAGGAATAAAAACTGTAACAACTTGGATCAGAAGAGCTAGAAGGAGAGACACACAAAAATCTTGAGAAAGCAAGGCAAGAAAGTGACTCAAACAAACCAAGATACTACACTATTAGAATCCATGGTCTGTACAGCAGGAGGAATGACAGAACAGGAATTCAGGACGTACATAATTAAAATGTTCGGTGACTTAAAGAATGATATAAGAGAACAAGCCCAGTCAGCAAAAGACCATTTCAATAAAGAGATACAAAGACAAATACAGGAAGTAAAAGATCACTTTGATAAAGAGATACACAGGCAAATACTGGAAGTAAAAGATTACTTCAACAAGGAGATAGAGATTCTGAAAAGGAAACAAACAAATCCTTGAAATGAAAGAAACAATGAACCAAATTAAAAACTCAATAGAAAGCATAACCAACAGATTAGACCACTTGGAAGACAGAACCTCAGATACTGAAGACAAAATATTTAACCTGACAATAGAGTTGACCACACAGTGAAGATGGTAAGAAGCCATGAACAGAACATCCAAGAGCTTTGGGACAACATTAAAAGACCAAACTTGAGAATTATTGGGATAGAAGAAGGCATAGAACTCCAAACCAAAGGAATGAGCAACCTATTCAATGAAATAATATCAGAAAACTTTCCAAATATGAAGGATGAATTGGATAACCAAATTCAAGAGGCTTACAGGACACCAAATGTTCAAAATCACAACAGACCTACACCAAGGCACATCATAATGAAAATAACTAACATTCAGAACAAGGAGAGAATCTTAAAAGCCACAAGAGAAAGGAATCAGATTACATATAGGGGGAAGCCAATTAGAATCACTGCAGTCTTCTCAACCCAGACCTTGAGAGCAAGAAGATCATGGCAAAGTATATACCAAGTGCTAAAAGACAGTGGATGCCAACCAAGAATCTTATACCCAGCAAAATTAAGTTTTAGATTTGAAGATGAAATAAAAACCTTCCAAGATAAAAAAAAAATTAAAAGAATTCACAGCAAGAAAGCCAGCACTACAGAACATTCTTGGTAAAATATTCCATGAGGAGGAAATCAAAAACAAAAATGAAAACCTGCAGAGGGAGGAGCTACATTAAAGGCCAAAGGAGAAACCTAGTTAAGTTAAAAACCGAAGAATAAACCAAAATGTCTGGAAATACAAACCATATCTCCATAATAACATTGAATGTCAATGGCATAAACTCAGCAATTAAAAGACACAGATTGGCAGATTGGATTAAAAAAAAGACCCAACAATATGCTGCCTCCAAGAAACTCACCTCATAGAAAGAGATACTCACAGACTGTAGGTTAAAGGATGGAAAAATATTTATCACTCACATGGACTGTGTAAACAAGCAGGAGTTTCCATCCTCATTTCACATAAAGTAGACTTCAAACCAAAATTAGTGAAGAGGGATAAAGAAGGTCATTTCATACTGCTCAAGGGAATCATACATCAACAAGACATAGCATTCTTAAATATCTATGCACCAAACAATGGGGCAGCCATGTTCGTCAAAGAAACCCTTCTCAAATTCAAGAACCAAATAGAACCCAACACAATAGTATTGGGTGACTTTAACACAACTCTCTCACTACTGGACAGATCTTCCAAACAAAAACTAAACAAAGAATCTAAAAGACTTAATAGAACGATCAATGATCTAGATAAACGGATATATATAGAATATTCCATCCATCAACAAGCAAATACACGTTTTTCTCAGCAGCTCATGGATCATTCTCCAAAATAGATCATATGCTATGCCATAAAGCAAGTCTCAGCAAATACAAAAATATAGAGATACTACCCTGCATTCTATCTGACCACAATGGATTGAAACTAGAAATTAATGACAGTTTAAAAAAAAGAAGCCACTACAACACCTGGAGACTCAATAATTTGCTATTGAACAATGCATGGGTAACAGAAGACATCAGGGAAGAGATAAAAAAGTTCTTGGAGATAAATGAGAACTCTGATACAACATACCAAAACCTCTGGGACACTATGAAGGCAGTGCTAAGAGGAAAGTTCATTGCATTAAGCTCATATATTCAAAGATGTAAAGGTCAACAAGTCAATGACTTGACACTACAACTTAAAGCCCTAGAAAAAGAAGAACAAAGTAACACCAAAAGAAGTAGAATACAGGAAATAATTAGAATCAGAGCTGAAATCAACGAAATTGAAACACAAGAAACAATTCAAAAAATTGATAAAACAAAAAGCTGGTTCTTCGAAAAAATAAACAAAATTGACAAACCCTTAGCCACCCTAACAAAAAGAAGGAGAGAGAAAACTCAAATTACCAAAATTTGTGATGAAGAAGGAAATATCACGACAGACCCTGCTGAAATACAGAGGATAATCAGAAACTATTTTGAAAACTTATATTCCAGTAAATTAGAAAACCCTGAAGACACCGACAAATTCCTAGAGACATATGACCTACCCAAACTGAACCAGGAGGCCATTCATGAATTAAACAGATCAATTACAGACAAGGAAATAGAAGAGGCCATCAAGAGCCTTCCAACCAAGAAAAGCCCTGGGCCAGATGGATTCTCAGCCGAGTTCTACAAGACCTACAAAGAAGAACTAACTCCAATACTCCTCAAATTATTCCATGAAATAGAAAGGGAAGGAACCCTTCCGAACTCATTCTATGAGGCTAGTATCACCTTGATTCCAAAACCAGACAGAGACACATCAAAAAAGGAAAACTTCAGACCAATATCCCTAATGAATATAGATGCAAAAATTCTTAATAAAATTTTGACAAATCGCATACAAAAGCATATTAAAAAAATAGTGCACCACGATCAAGTGGGGTTCATTCCAGGGATGCAAGGTTGGTTCAACATATGGAAATCAATACATGTAATCCATCACATCAATAGACTTAAAAATAAAAATCACATGGTTCTATCAATTGACGCAGAGAAAGCATTTGACAAAATACAGCACCCCTTCATGTTCAAAACACTAGAGAAACTAGGGATAGTAGGAACATACCTCAACATTGTTAAAGCAATATATTCAAACCCCAAGGCCAACATCATCCTAAATGGAGAAAAATTGGAAGCATTCCCTCTAAAAACTGGAACAAGACAGGGATGCCCTCTCTCACCACTCTTATTCAATATAGTCCTTGAAACTCTTGCCAGAGCCATCAGACAGACAAAGGAAATCAAAGGGATACAAATAGGGAAAGAAGAACTCAAACTATCATTATTTGCAGATGACATGATTCTATACTTAGAGGATCCAAAAAGTTCCACCAGAAAACTTCTAGAACTGATAAATGAATTCAGTAAAATTGCAGGATATAAAATCAATATCCATAAATCAAATGCATTTCTATACATCAGCAATGAATCCTCTGAAAGAGAAATTAGAAAAACTACTCCGTTCGCAATAGCCTCCAAAAAAATAAAATACTTGGGAATCAATCTAACAAGAGAGGTGAAAGAACTCTACAATGAAAATTACAAGACACTAAAGAAAGACATTGAAGAAAATCTTAGAAGATGGAAAGACCTACCATGTTCCTGTATAGGCAGAATCAATATTATTAAAAAGGCCATACTACCCAAAGTTCTATACAGATTCAATGCAATCCCAATTAAAATCCCAAAGTCATTTCTTATAGAAATAGAAAAAGCAATCATGAAATTCATTTGGAAAAATAAGAGACCGAGAATAGCCAAAGCTATCCTGAGCAGGAAGAGTAAAGCAGGAGGCATCACAATGCCAGACCTTAAACTTTACTACAAAGCAATAGTAACAAAAACGGCATGGTACTGGCACCAAAATAGACATGTAGACCAATGGTACAGAGTAGAAGACACAGAGAATAATGCACTTAAATACAGCTATCTCATATGAGACAAAGGTGCCAAAAACATTCATTGGAGAAAAGATAGCCTTTTCAACAAATGGTGCTGGGAAAACTGGAAATCCATATGCAGTAAAATGAAACTAAATCCCTATCTCTCACCATGCACAAAACTCAACTCAAAGTGGATCAAGGACCTAGGAATTAGACCAGAGACCCTGTGGCTAATTGAGGAGAAAGTAGGTCCAAATCTTCATCACGTGGGATTAGGCCCCGAATTCCTTAACAAGACACCTGTAGCACAAGAAATAAAAGCAAGAATCAATAAATGGGATGGACTTAAACTAAAAAGCGTCTTCTCAGCAAGAGAAACTATCAATGAGGTGAACAGAGAGCCTACATTCTGGGAGAAAATTTTTGCCACACACACATCAGATAGAGCACTGATCTCCAGGATATATAAAGAACTCAAAAAACTTAACACCAAAAATACAAATAATCCAATCAATAAATGGGCTAAGGAGCTGAATAGAAACCACTCAGAAGAAGATATACAATCAATAAACATATATATGAAGAAATGTTCACATCTCTAGCCATTAGAGAAATGCAAATTAAAACTACCCTCAGATTTCATCTCACCCCAGTCAGAATGGCAGCTATCCAAAATACCAGCAATAATAAGTGCTGACGGGGATGTGGAGAAAAAGGTACACTTAAACATTGCTGGTGGGATTGCAAATTGGTGCAACCAATCTGGAAAGCAGTATGGAGACTGCTTTAAAAACTTGGAATGGAACTACTATTTGACCCAGCTATCCCACTCCTTGGCCTATACCCTAAAGACTTAAAAACAGCACACTACAGTAGAGCAGCCACTTCAATGTTTATAGCAGCACAATTCACAATTGCAAAACTGTGGAAGCCACCCAGATGTCCTTCAATAGATGAATGGATAAAGAAACTGTGGTACATATACACAATGGAATATTATTCAGCAATAAAAGAGAATAAAATTATGGCATTTGCAGGCAAATGGATGGAATTGGAGAACATTATGCTTAGTGAAGTAAGCCAATCCCAAAAAACCAAATGCCGAATGTTCTCTCTGATTAGTGGATGCTGATACGTAAGTAGGGTGGGAACGGGAAACATAAGAAAAATAGAGGAACTCTGGATGCGTCATGGGGAAGGTGGGGGGTGGGAAAGGGGAATGGGTATAGTAAAGATGGTTGATTGAGATCGTCATCACTACCCTTGGTGCATGTATGAAGACACAAATGGTGTGACTTTATCTGGTTTGCAAGCAGAGAAATGGAAAAACTGAGCTCTATATATGTACTATGACTTGAAATGCAATTAAATAAACTAATAAGAAATTTTTTAAAAAAAGATTTTTGTGATACTTTTTTCTTATTGTATATTGAAATGTACCAAACATTTGAAGAGCCACAAAACTCAATGATCCAATATACTGTCAATAATCAGTGTTTGATGTTTCAAAAATCATGTTTGAGGTCCACACTGAATATGAGGCAGATCAATGGATTTGAGAGCAAAATGAGTGCACTACTCATTTTAGAATTCACATTGCAATGAAATTTTAAGAAAGTACCACTTGTTAACATTCATTGCACTACCAATTATCACATTCCTAAGTTCCATGTGACACTGGATTTTCTTTAACTAAAACAATGTTTTGATACAAAATGCCTATAGAAGCAGATAAGAGAGATCAACTGTTGTCTACTAATCCAGATATTATAGAGATTTTAAAGTATGTAAAACAATGACATTCCACTCATTAAGGTTTTTAAGAATTATATGTTAAAATTTATTAATGCTAGCAAGTATTGTTTATTATTTCATAATAATTTAATTACTAAATACTTTAACTCCTTATTTTTAATTCCTAATGTGAAAAATGTTAATATATATAGCCATATAAGCAATATCTTTTTATGTCCTCAGTAATTTTTTGTCCTGGCACCAAAATGACTGAGAATTGTGGCACTAAGCTTTTATTAAGACTGCTATTTAAAAAAAAAAAAGTAATCAGAAGATTATAGAATTAACATTTTCCAGGAAGAGGCTTCCTCAGTTTAGTTAGTGTAGCTGTTCTTGAGACAGAGAGAACACCACTTCTTATCTCTGTCTTTGCTGAATAATGCAGCTATAATCCTTCTTACAGGTGGAATGTAATGAGAACCCCCTGTCTAGTTATTGAAGGGAAACAAATATAATGAATTTCACACGGCTAAAAGGAATAAGTAACTTGTAAGACAGGAATTATTATTTTTCAGTGAAACTTGGGCATAGCTGTGTTTGGGCTAGCCCCTGGTTAGTTCTATTTCCTCCTGTTTATCCATTTCACTTGTGACCTTTTTTTTTTTTTTTTTTGGATTTGAAGAAATTCTTTCCCTTCTTTCTTTCCCTTCTTTTCCTCCACATTCTTTATCTACCTTTCTCTTCCTCTTTCATTCTAACTGTATTGAAATATTGGTGGATCCAGTTTAAAATGGCTCATGTTCATGATCAGGCGTCTAGGGCATTATCTGCAACATTATCTTCAGTTTTAACTAGTTGCTCTTAATAGTGGGGTAGACAGCTCAAATGGCAATAACTACATCATTTAAAAATGTTTGACAGGAAAAATAATGGAACCTTTTGAAATGTATAGTTCTTTCTAGGAAGACAGCTTCTCTACAGAACAAAATATTTTCTGAGAGAGAATAAAAGGGGAGCATAAATCACAATGGTCTCATGGCTTCTAGTGACCTGTAACAGTGGCACTCCAGGCTCTTCTTAGTCCTTGGAATGGTTGTCTTTGTGCTGTATCCATAGATAATACACAAATCAGTACTATTTAGCTTCCCTTGATGCACAGAACTGGCAAAATATCTGCAATAATTAAATTGTTATAATATTTTTTATTTCCAATGTGTTTTTGAAGTAAGTACTGTTTATATTCTACATTTTTATGTTTCTTTTTCCCTAGGTACTTCAAGAATTTTACCAAGCTACTACTATTTTTACTTACTCTTCTTCCACTTCTCAAATTACATTTTTTAGAAGGTATAAAAGATGGTATTTTAGAAAAATTATCTCCCTAAAATATCTTATTTTTTTATTAATGTTTGGATGTTTGCTTATTTATGCTTTCTGCATTCAGTTTTCTTCCTTTTTAAAATCATTCTCTTTAATGATTCTTTAAATAATTCTTTTCTGAATGCATGCAGGGTTTCAGAAAATCATCTAAACTTGTTCATTCTTGTAACTACTTTGAAGATGTATAAAACAGCACTAAGAAGGAAGAGAACAGTACATTTATGTATCAACTATAAGAACATAGTACATTCTGGGAATAGAATCATTTGGTACTTGTAGATAAGTTATGGATGAAGAAGAAAGGAACTAAAGTGAGTCAAAATTGAGTCAGTCAATAGAATACAACAATCAAGGAAGGGTAGAGAATGGACTTAAGCATTTAAAGTAATGATGGCAAAGCAAGAACCAGGATCCAGAATACTACTAGACTGAATTTTAAGAGACAGAACAGGCAAGCATTACATCTGGACATAATTCAGAATAAACTAAGAGAAAGAAAAATTAGAAACTGTAATAATGTTGATTATCTGAATTTCAGTGCAGTCAATGCAAGCATCTCCTGTAAAATGAATCCAGACACTAATAAAGTCAATTTCAACTCCCCTGACCTCATTTCTCTATTTTTTGAACATTTCTTGAACCATGAATTTTGACTTTGTTTAAATCATATGTAGTATTTGTCATGCAACAAGTACTATGCTAAACATTTTTAAACATAAAGTCATGTCATTTCCAAAATGATGTTTTTCAGTTTACTTCAATCTCTAGTTCACAATTATTTTCTAATTGTCTAATTCCTGGAATTTTTTTTTTTTTTTAATTTAAGCCCTCAGATGAGCACATGGAATTCTTTTTGTTTTTGCTTGGAACTTTGGCTTCCATATTTATTCAGAAACTCTACCTTTCCCTTGAGCATTCTGTGATTGTTGGTATATCTCTCTTCTATAGTCTTGATTCTCAGAAATATGTAAGTGTATCTTATGACTGTCCAGCTGCATGGACTCTGAAAACAACGGAAAGTCAATAACCAATGGTCCTTCACAGAGACTTCTAATTTTGGTTTTATCCAGAAATAAAAGAAATCTGAAGATCCATACCAATAACCAAGACATTTTATTTTTGGAAATTTTAATGCATTCCAAAATATACCTTAATTATTTATTTAGGTCCATGATATTTATGAGAAATTTTATGAATTGTGTAGTTATAATATAAAATTGATGCTTCCATTTTTAAAATGATTCTATAGTCTTGCAAAATGAAACCAGAAAACACTATGCTGGAATAGGAAAATCAGTTTTAGAAAGAAGTCTCTGAGACTTCATTTTTTTTCTTTAAATTTATTTATTTATATTTATTTTAGAATTTTGGAAGTAATTAAAAGTATCTTTAAAGCTTCTAACCATGTTTCATTTTTTGTTCTTTAACCATATATACTGAACTTTTAAAATTAGACCTTTATCTCCATTTTATTTAAAAATTATTTAAGTACTTATATCCCTTGGACTTTCATGAGCAGATTAAACAATCCTGTCTGTTATCATAGTTTTTTTTTAAGAGCACAATGGGGAAAGATAGATATAAGTAAATAAATAAATGAATCGAGAACAACTAAAATAGTTTGGTAGTTCTGCAGTAATAGCCATGTATATAATATTTGGAAACTAGTTAATCCACACTTATGTGACTGTTACAGATAAAAATATATATTTCTACTGTTTTTGGAACCTCTATATAAGAAGTTAAATGAATTTATTAATACAGAATTCAATACAATAGTTATCATAGTAGGCTGTTCCTTTTCTCTCCCTCTAGGATTCAAGCTTCCTATCAGGGAGTCCTTATATTATCCCTTCTCATATTGACTTTGGCCTTTCACCTGTGACTGACTTTGATCTAATTTTCTCAGATTAACTTCATGAACTAAGATAAATTATTTTTGTTTGCTGAATTTCAGTTCTCAACTGTTCAAAGCAAGAAATAATATTTATCTTAGAAGTTTGACATAATGATTACAAATGTAACCCTTGAAACAGTGTTAATTATTTTAAGAACCTGAATTCCTGCGACCTATGATTTAGGTACTGGGAACAATTGAGTACAAACCATTAGAATATTTTAGACTTTTTGTTTAGTTAGAAAAGAATTAACTCACCATACAAATTCCAATTGATTAAAACATTTAGTTTAGAATCTCTCAATGATATGATTACTATTTTAATTATGAAGCAGTGGGCTAAGATATATTAGTTCTCAAACCATGTTTTCTGAGTGCATGCAGGGTTTCAGAAAAGTGTTTCTATTCTTTTATTTTGTAATTCCACAGAGGATTATAATATTTGATAACATTCTGTTTTTAAAATAAGCCGGACCCAGTGAGCATGTTTCATTGCCTTTTTAATGAATTCTGAATTTCTGACTAAAACCATGCTATCCTTGTGAAAGTGGTGAGGTAACTGAAGATGACTACTGTGGTAAGGAATAAGAGAGAAAATGTATTCACCAAAGATAGCCTGACTACGTTTTTATGGGAGCTCATTGTCAGGAAACTAGGGTCACTTTATATAGATGTTGGGTATTTGATGGGGTTTTCACTTAAACTCTCACTCCACTCTGAATACATTATTAAAACTAAAACGAGCAGTAAGTGGGAGATACAACCTCTTTTAGGCACTTATTGCATGCTACCTGAAACATATTTATATGTATAAATTTATATTTTTTCATGTATTAGCAAAGTAGCATTTTGAAGGCAGGCATTATTTGTTTTTTATATCCTACAAAGACGTGCAAATATTTTATATATTCATTAAATATTACTAAAGTAAAAGTGTAAAAAATGAAAGTTAAGAAGTAAAGAGTAAAATATGGAAAATAAAAGGATATATAGACACATATATACATACATATATTCTGAAAGTATTAAGATTAAATATACCTAGAATAACAGAGTATCCTGTCAAATTTATTTCATCTTTGAGTAATGGCCTATAGCCAATTAATGAGGATCAAATAAATTAAATTTAAATTTGTGCATGTTTTATGAAATAATTTGTTTCTAATTATCAAGAAAATAACTCAATGTATCAATATGTATTTTTCTTGTCATATCATTTCTAGAACTTTATGCTGGGACTAGTGTGTAAAATGTATTGAAAGGCATAATTCCAATAATGTTTATTACAATATTTCAAAATAATGAATATGTGTGTTGGTGTGTGTGTAATAAGTCATACGTCCAACAGTAGAGTCAGGAAGCTATAAAACAACATGAGGTATACAATTGTGCTGTATTAACCATCAAATTATGTCTTAGATGAATATTAATAATATGGCAAACATTGTAGCCTAGCAATTGAAAATTCTTTCACCACATTGTTTATATTATATAAAAATCATTAATTTTCTTGCATTGTGAAAAATATAAGAATGGTATGTGATTAAAATATTTACTGTTTTCATGTTTTGGAAATTATGAGTACCTTTATTTTCTTATGTCTACAAAAATATTCTACTAGGCATATTCTACTAGAAAATAAAGGTCTTTTATTGCCAAAACTGAGGACTTTCTATAAAAGAGTTATCCAAAATTAATATATATCTAACTCAGCATATCATGAGATGTTTATCAGATGAGTTGACTACTTTCTACAATGTTACAATGTTTTTAAGAATTTTTAATTCTATAAAAAGGATGTCAATTTTTTCATTATTTTATATACCTTTATATTTGATTCATTTATAATTTAATTAGAATGACAATAGCTTAAAGACATCATACATTGTGTTGAGCAAATCTCCCATGTGATTATTATCTATCTCTGATTCCAAATAATTCTATAGACTCCAATATCAAAAATATTCAGTATTCTTGAGGTGATACAGAGATTTAAGATTTCATACTTGAGGGTTTTTATTTTTCAATTCATTAAAATTTGCTCAAATGCTCCTTCTTCTAAGATTTCTAGGTAGTAAAAATATTACTAGACTTCTTTATTTTCAAGTTTTAGAAGTCAAAAATTTCTTTTCACATTCTTCACCCAAGGATAGGGTCCTCTTCTGCTGATAATGAGGCAGGTGCCCTAGGAGCACCATGTACTGGGCACTCATCTCCTTCCAAGGAGACAAGTGTACAATGAGATGGAAGGAAAACTCTGAGCATTGCCAATGTGAGTTATTTAGACAAAACAATGCAGATGCTTTCTGGTTTACAGGTTGTCCATTCATTAATATTGACTAGTGGGTAAAAATTGGTTTTAATCAGCATCTTCCAAAGAAGCAGAGATCAAATAAGTATAAAACTCCATTACTTTGGACACAGATAATCATGCAACCAATAAATCCAATAATGCCTTCAGGAGTTGTTTGTGATAAAGAAATACCAGAAAAATGATAAAACTTTCAGGGAATGTATACAAAAAAAGTGATTGGAATGGTGTTCTCCAATTGATGAATAAAGTTTTGCATTTAGGTTGCCTAGTTTTATCCCAGTTTTCTTTCTTTTTAGTTATGTGATTTCTAGAAAGTTTTTTTCTCTTTTAAGCTTCAGTAGTCTCATTTATTGGCAATATCCATATACCAGAGTACTGTGATTATCCAATGATACGTGTATGTACCCCAGAAACAAGCAAGGACTCATTCAATATTAACTAGTAATTCAAGGACCTGATACTAATAGTAGTAGTTACAATTCCAATGGTAACACTAGCAGGATTAGTAAGAATTCACTAACCCTATACCCACAATGGGTCTTATGTTAGGTGTTTTAAATAATTTAACTTTTAAAATTAAAATACAATAAAAATCATGAAACAAAGTACTATAGTTATATATATTATGCAGCTAAGGGACATAAAGTTCATTGAGGATGAATACTTTTGAGGTTATCCAACATATAAAAAACTGGAAATGAAGTCAAATTACTCTAGTTACACATTTACATATGAAACCAGAATTTGATTTTAAGTATTTTCTACCTACTTGTTTTTGAACTCACAAATTTTAGATTTAAAAATTCCCTATAGAGAAAAAATAGAAAATATTAGATATTAACAAAAATGGCTGTTGATATTGTTAGGATGAAATGGAGTAGATAAATAAAATCCATAGTTTATGTAATCAATTATATATTTTACAGTGATATTAATGATAAAGAAGACTAAAGTGGATTTCCTTCTGAGGTATAGTCATTGGTTTAGGAAAATAAATGTCATTATACTAAAAATTTAGAAAATAATCCTATACCTATGTCAATAAGCAACATAAAAGTTTTATTGTTGTTGTTACTTATATTGTCATTTACTTGCATTTTAGTGTCATTTATTTTTTAAAAATATTCCTGTAACTCATGCCTCTGCACAACAGACATTTTCACTGAGGTCTTCCTGCCAAGACAACACCCTGGAAGCAAGCCTGGACTTTGGTATGCAAGAGGTAAATTTCATATAAGAATTTCATAACAGTAATGCATTGTTTTAGGTTTTGCCTAAATTTGGCCTAGGCAGTGGAAGATAATGGTGTAATCCTTGTTTGGTGCTACTAGCTGTCTTTATTTAGACTTTATATCAAGATCAAACTGCATTGTGCTCTAATCTTGTTGATATTCTTGATATTTTTCAGTTTTTCATCAGTCATTTATCTCCTGACAACTATCATAGCCTTAGACCAAATTAATATCATGATACACTTTCTTTTATTCTTTCAAACTCAATTATATAAAAATCTTTAGAAATAATCTGAAGACTTAATGTCCCTGGTCTGATAATCTGATATAAAACATTAATTCAAATCAGTTTGTGACCAATTGACTCTCTCACACATACACACACAAAAATCATAGTAATCTTTATTTAGTACCATCCCACATTTTTATTTGTGATGTTTCCTTGTTCAGGACCTAGCTGTCAGCAATAAATAAATTACTCCCTAGCTAGTAAATAACACTACTCTCCTGAGCTTCTCAAAGAAACAAAGTGAAATGATAAATCTATACCCTTAAGAGGTTTATTCATAAATATCCATTTTATTTAAGGTGTTTTGGGTCTCCTTGGTGGAAAAATCAGTTTTATTACATAAACTATTTAGGAAGCTATTTATCTGGAAAGAAACACAAATAAAAATAGTGTTCATTATCTGATTTCCATTAAACGTGAGGATTCCTTTATGAAATTACCCATATGAGGAAAAAATGCTTGGTTTTGAGTGACTATTATGAAAGCAATATTTAAAAGTTGGAACGAAAGAAATGACCCCCTTATGACAAAAATTGAGAGATCATTGATTTTCTTTCTTTCAGCTTTTCTCACTTTAGGAAACATTCCCAGAGTTTTGGAAGAGGAATAGCTTTTATTTTCTAATATTTGAAGTGAAAAATGAAGAAAGTACTGTAGTCTGGACCATATATCTTAAGTGACGTAGATAATAGTTTTAGTAAGTTCCTCTTTTTGTAGAGATTCAAGCCCAGACTGAGAGCAGCTAAAAGCCTTCCCTCACTGACAGTGTCCGGACTCACAAGGGAAATATATTCTGTCATTGTGAACTTATTCCTAAGTGGGATAAAATTTTTCCACTAGCATTCAGCTGCTTGAAATTCAGTTGATTAGATACAATACTTTATGATTACAAAGCCTAAATCATATCAGTGTGGCAGATTTAAGTATTAATCTATTAGCTACTTTCCAAATTTTTAGGTAGCAGGAACTTGTGGGAAAAATTTCAGAAGGAATTTCTATAAATAATTTGGTATAAGTTCATGATATCTACATAGATATGTACTTAGGAAGAAACAAGTAGCTGTGTAATGTGAAGATGATATGAATTAATTGTATATTACATAGCCCAGTGACAATTCAGATCTCACTTTATGTATCCTGAACATTTTCTCTCAAGAACACTTAACTAAATTAAAATCAATAGATTTTAAAAAGCAATTTTTAGAAAATCTAAAATATTAATATTTTATGACCACTTACTTTAAAATTGATATTTTATTTACCTTAGTCAAAAAGGTTGCAAAGAAAGGAAGCAAAGAACCACATGTGATTTTTATTGTGTAGGTTGAATGTATTCTAAAGAATGGGGAACACATAAGAATTAAGGACAAAGAAAGCCTAGCTTTGAGTCCTTATAAATGTATAATTCTGTAGATTTTAGTTTCTGTTTTCTGTGATTAGATATACTTTGCTCTGCGGAACAATATTGATTAGGTGGTAGTTTTGTTCTTACATAAAAAGCATTTTATATTTGCAGAACTCTTGGTTGTTTATTTGTTTGATTTCATCTCATAAGGTGACTGACAAAAGCTATTATTTTCATACAGAAAAGGCCACTGTCAGCTTTAACTCAAGGTCAGTGTGCCTTATTCATGGTCACTGGGGTTTATGTTTCCATTACAGCATCTGCCTTAGAACATAACTGAGGAAGGCATTTTGGAATTGAAATCCCAAAATTCATTTAACCACTTGTAATTCATGTTATAGCAAACCATACCTTAGGAGTATAGGTAATGCCATTGAGTCTGACAAAGATTCATTAATTTTGTCAAGACATTTTGTTGGTTCCTTGAGAAAACATAAAATTAACTAAGACATGGTCCTGCCCTTGTGGCATTTATAAGCAGGTTTGCATCCTAGGTGGACATTAGAATCACTGGTGGAGCTTGTAAAAATCACTGATGCCCAGCTACTAACAAGGATTCTCATTTTCCTGTGTGCAAACCAGGTGAAAAACTTTTTTTGTTTTATAGTCTCAAACCTGAGTGCACACTCTAATCATTCAGGAACATCATCAAAATGCAGGATCTGGGTGACCAGGTCTTAGTGGCTCCTGATATTCTGCATTTCTAACAAGCTGCCAGATGATGTTGGTTAAGAAGAAGAAGAAAAAAGAGAATTCCAAGAAGATAAGTATATAAAATAATTACCCCATGCTCCCATTCCAAATAAACATGAACAAACCTACATCAATTGTCATTAGGGAGCTGGGGTTGTGGCTCAGTGGTAGAGCACTTGCCTAGCACATGTGTTGCACTGGGTTCAATCCTCAGCACCACATAAAAATAAATAAATAAATAAAGGTATTGTGTCCATCTACAACTAAAATAAATTTTTTAAAATTGTCATTAGGTCTTCATCGAGCAAAATTTAAATATATATATGTGTATATATATGTGTGTGTGTATATATATATTTATGGGAAGTTCCTTATTGTTCTGTAATTGATATCAGAATAAATGTTCAAATTTTATAACCAAAGTGATATAAAAGATCAAAGTGCTGAAACAAACAACAACAACAACTAAAGATGGAAAAAAATACATTGGTAGAAAAAAATGTAAAATTGTTGGGGTCTTATATCTAAAACCACCAAAAATGATGACTTAAGATATCTATGTTTAGTAAAAATACAGCCAAAAGTATAACTCTAGCTCAAGATAAATTTTAAAATATTTTTAGGTAGTTGTATTTCTTTGACAAAATTTATGACAGTATAATGACAAGGTAGTATATTTTACTTTTTTATAATTGTTATAACTGGATGTCAAGTTGATCAATATTGCAAAACTGTTTCAACTTAGTATCAATTAATGCCCTTGACTTTTTGATAGTCAAACCAAAAAGAAAAAGGTATCCTCCTTTGTATTAATTCATTCCACTTCAATATTTAGCTGGTCTCATCACCATACATTTATGTGTAAAAAT
>PVHX01005767.1:0-19977 GCA_004024805.1 Geosciurus inauris
GTAATCCCAGCACTTAGGGAGGCTGAGACAGGAGAATCGCGAGTTCAAAGCCAGCCTCAGCAACGGCGAGGCGCTAAGCAACTCAGTGAGACCCTGTCTCTACATAAAACACAAAATAGGGCTGGGGGTGTGGCTCAGTGGTCAAGTGCCCCTGAGTTCAATCCCCAGCACCACAAAAAAAAAAAAAAAAAAAAAAAAATATATATATATATATATTATAAGGAACTCTTGTAGTTGTCTTTTTTCGCCTAGTATATTTATATATTCTGAAAATCACTCCGTATCAGTTTTTTTCCAGTTACATATTTTGTTGTGTGGAGGTCCCATAGTTAATTCAGCCTCTTTCCTAGTCTGGATATTTAGGTTGATTCTAATAATTTGCAGTATTTTAATAAGCTTGTGGATGTGTATTTTCATTTTGTGCAAAATGATTCTTTAGGATGAAATTCTGGGAATGAGGTTGTTGGGTAAAAAGAAAATCCAGATATAGTTTCTATATATATTGCAAAAATCCACTCCATAATATAGTATCAATTTGCCTTTTAATCACCAATGCACAGTTGTACCAATTTGCTCACAGCCTAGTCAAAGAATGCATCATATACTTTTTAATTTTGCTAATTTAATAGGTAAGACTGAGACCTTAGTGGAGTTTCTCTCTTGAGTAAAGTTGAACATCTTTTCATATGTTTGAGTGAATTTTTTTTGGGGGGGGGATGGGTGCCAGAGATTGAACTCAGGGGCACTCAACCACTGAGCCACATCCCCAGCCCCATTCTTTATTTTATTTAGAGACAGAGTCTTACGAGTTGCTTAGCGGCTCGTTTTTGCTGAGGCTGGCTTTGAACTCATGATCCTCCTGCCTCAGCCTCCCAAGCCGCTGGGATTACAGGCATGTGCCACCGCGCCCAGCTTGAGTCAATTTTAAATCTTTGTGAATTGCCTGTTTATATCTTTTTTTGGTACCAGGGATAGAACTCAGGGGCACTTGACCACTGAATCCCCAGCCCTATTTTGTGTTTTATGCAGAGACAGGGTCTCGCTGAATTGCTCAGCACCTCGCTGTTGCTGAGGCTGGCTTCGAACTTGCAATTCTCCTGTCTCAGCCTCCCTAAGTGCTGGGATTACAGGCTTGTGCCACCGTGTCCAGATGCCTATTTATATCTTTTGCCCATTTTTCTATTGAGGTTTTGGTGGTTCCCCACCCCCCAAGGTTTTACAATTCTTTTGTGTGTGGTGCTGGGGATTGAACCCAGGGTCTTATGCATGAGAGGCAAGCACTGTAACAACTGAGCTATATCCCCAGCCCATACAAATTCTTTATGCATTGGAGATGGTGGTCCGATGTCAGTAATATTTGCATATAAAATTTCTCAGTTGGTTGAAATTTTTTCTTTATGGTGGTTTTTAAAAATATTTGCTCCTGGAATTTATTTTGGCATAAAGAATGAGTAAAAGGTATTAAATCAGCAATATATTTTTAATATCAGCCTCCTTACTATAGTGTATGTATCAACATGCTGGCTTTTGTGCTCAAATTGTCTACCATGTATTGAATATCAAACTTGGGATTGTCGTCCTTCCTTAGCCTCCTGAGTAACTGGGTTTACAGATGTGTGCCACATGCCCAGCTCAACAGTATTTTATTTTAGTTTAGTTCCCAGAATTGAGCCCAGGGGCACTTAACCACTGAGCCACATCCCCAGCCCTTGTTATGTTTTATTTTGGGACAGTCTCACTAAATTGCTTAGGGCCTTGCTAAATTGCTGAAGCTATCTTTGAACTTGGGATCCTCCTGCCTTAGCCCTCCAGCCCAAGTCACTGGTATTACGCTTGCACTACCATGTCCAGCTCAACTAGTATTTTATTTTATTTTTTTGGTACCAGGGATTGAACTCAAGGGTACTTGACCACTGAGTCACATCCCCAGCCCTATTTTGTATTTTATGTAGGGACAGGGTCTTGCTGAGTTGCTTAACGCCTGGCTGTTGCTGAGGCTGGCTTTGAACTCGTGATTCTCCTGTCTCAGCCTCCCAAAGTGCTGGGATTACAGGCGTGTACCACTGCACCCGACTCTTCAACCAGTATTTTAAAGTGACTGATATTCCACTGATTGTGTTTATGACAGTTTACTTCAAAATTCCTCTCATGTTCTGTTTTGTTCCAGTGTTTTAGGTTAGGTTTTTTTTGGCGGGAGCGGGGGAATACTAGGGATCGAACTCAAGGGCATTTGACCACTGAATCACATCCCCAGCCTTATTTTGTATTTATTTAGAGACAGAGTCTCAGTGAGTTACTTAGTGCCTCCCCTTTGCTGAGGCTGGCTTTGAAGTTACCATCCTCCTGCTGCAGCCTTCCAAGCTGCTGGGATTACAGGCATGCGCCACTGTGCCTGGTTTAGATTAGTTTAATGGCAATGTTTGCCTTTTTCTGCAGTTAGAGTTGTTATACTCATATTTTCTTTAGAAGAATAGTTGTTAGGGTCATTATCAAGGAACTATACTTTTCATCCCTGATTGATAATGCAGTTACTTTGGTCTTTGGTATTTATTTACTTGGGCCCTAGTGTTCAATAAGGCAGGTAGTGGATTATGCTTGGATCAGTGGACATGCAAGTTGGACTTAACTTGGGTTTCTTCTCTCTAGGATGTTTTAGAAGAATGTGTGTCTCTTCCCAAGCTATCCCCTTACTCTGGCTGGGTGGTAGATCACATCCTACCGTACAAGCAAGAGAATTCTGTTTCCTCTGAGACTTCGCTATCGTCTGGATCTACTTCTGCCCTAGACCAACCCTCAGTAATTCCCAAATCTCCTGTCGGAAGCTCTGCCCTCTCACCAGCATCTCCTGTGACACCAAATGGAGCCCAGGTAAAATGTGATTTGATTAGTTGAAGACAGAAAGAACACATGGTGGCGGCAAAGTTGGAGTGTTTAGGAACCACATGGCTCTTCCACATAGAAAGTTTATATTTTAGTTTGTATCTAGTACTTAATTTTTAAAAATATTAGTCTTAAAATCTTTCTTTCTTTCCTTTTTTGTGATGCTAAGAATTGAACCCATGGGCATTCTACCACTGAACTACATCCCCCAGCCTTTTATTTTTTTATTTTGAAACAGAGTCTTGCTAAGTTACCCAGGCTGGCCTCAGACTTGGAATCATCCTGCCTCAGCTTCCCAGGAAGCTGATATTACAGGCATGCACCACCGTGCAGGTTCTTTTAAAAATATTTCTTCCAGGCCAGGTATGGTGGCACACGCCTATAATCCCAGCAGCTCAGGAGGCTAAGGCACCCTCAGCAACTTATCAAGACCTATCTCATAAAAAAAAGGAGGGGGGCTATGGTTGTGGCTCAGTGCTTAAATGCTCCTGAGTTCAATCCCCTAGTAACAAAACATATATTTTGAATATGATACACAAAAAAATCAACCTTCACGTAACCGTCATATCTTATATAAATATTAACTCAAAATGATCACTGACTTGAAGGTAAAACTGTAAGCCTTTTAGAAATAAAATATGAAGTATGATTCATAAAAGGAAAATTGATAAATTGGACTCACTAAAAATGACAACTTTTAGCCGGGCGCAGTGGCTCAAGCCTGTAATCCCAGCACTTAGGGAGGCTGAGACAGGAGGATCGTGAGTTCAAAGCCAGCCTCAGCAATGGCGAGGCACTAAGCAACTCAGTGAGACCCTGTCTCTACATAAAACATAAAATAGGGCTGGGGATGTGGCTCAGTGGTCGAGTGCCCCTGAGTTCAATCTCCAGTACCAAAAAAAAAGACAACTTTTGTTCTATGAAAGACCCTGTGAAGAGGTACATACTGGGAGAAAACAGTTGCAAACTACCTGTCTCAAGAAGTTCTCTCTAGACTATTTAAAGACCTCTCTAAATAAAACTATATAGGCAAGTGATATGACCAGACATTACCTAAGACAGTATATAGATGACAAATACGCATGTGAAATGTGTTCAACGTTATTAACTATAAAGAAAATGTAAATTAAAACCACAATGGAGCCGGGCGCGGTGGCTCACGCTTGTAATCCCAGCACTTAGGGAGGCTGAGACAGGAGAATCGCGAGTTCAAAGCCAGCCTCAGCAACGGTGAGGCGCTAAGCAACTCAGTGAGACCCTGTCTCTACATAAAACACAAAATAGGGCTGGGGATGTGGCTCAGTGGTCGAGTCCCCCTGAGTTCAATCCCCAGTACCAAAAAAAAAAAAACCACAATGGATAATATTGCACATCTATAAGAATAGTTAAAATGAAACATAGTGATAGCACCAAATCGTTGGTGAGGATGTGGAAAATCTGGATCATTCATATATTTTGGGTGGAAATACAGAATGGTTCTATACCCCGAAAAAGAGTTTAGCATTTTTTTTTCTTTTGGTACTAGGGATTGAACTCAGGGGCACTTGACCACTGAGCCACATTCCAAGCCCTATTTTGTATTTTATTTAGAGACAGGGTGAATTGCTTAGCACCTCACCATTGCTGAGGCTGGCTTTGAACTTGCGATCCTCCTGCCTCAACCTCTCAAGATGCTGGATTTATAGGTGTGCACTGCTGTGCCCAGCTGAGTTTAGCAAATGTTTTATAAAACTAAAGGGTATGGGGGCTGGGATTGTAGTTCAGTGGTAGAGTTCTTGCCTCACATGCATGAGGCACTGGGTTCGATCCTCAGCAACACATAAAAATAAATAAAATAAAGATTTAAAAAAAAACAACTAAAGGGTATGGGTTGGATCTGCAATGTGCTCCAAAGGCCTGTGGTTTTTTTTTTTTTTTTTTTTAGTTTTTTTAGTTGTAGATTGACACAATATTTATTATTTTTATGTGGTGCTGAGGATCGAACTCAGTGACTCACACATGTGAGGCAAGCGCTGTACCACTGAGCTACAGGCCCAGCCCCGTGTTTTTGTTTTTGTTTTTTTAAATATTTATTTTTTAGTTGTAGGCAGACAGAATATCTTTATTTTATTTTTATGTGGTGCTGAGGATCGAGCCCAGTGCCTCACGCGTGCTAGGCGAGCACTCTACCACTGCGCCATAACCCCAGCCCCCGTGTTTGTTTTTTTTGTGTTGTTTTGTTTTTGGTACTGGGGATTGAACTCAGGGTTGCTCAACCACTGAGCCACATCCCCAGCACCCCAATTTTTTTTATTATTTAAAGACAGGGTCTCACTGAATTGCTTAGGGCCTTGCTAAGTTGCTGAGGCTAGCTTTGAACTCATGATCCTCCTGCCTTAGCCTCCCAAACCACTGGGATTACAGGTATGCCACTAGACCCAGCCAAGGTTCATGTCTTGAGGGCTTGTTTCCTAGTGCATCAATGTTAGAGGTCAGGCTCTTGGAAAGTCACTGGATCATGTGGGCCCTGACCTCATCAGTGGATTAATCCCTTGATGGGTTCATAGCTGATGACTTCATTGTGAGATGTTGGAAGTTGTAGGAGATGGGGCCTAATTGTAGGAAATTGGTCATTGGGAGCATGCATGTAAAGGACATTTCTTAACACTGGTCCCTTCCTCTCTCTCTGCTTTCTGGCTACCACAAGGTGAGCAGCTTTGCTCCATCACACCCTCTATCCCTCACCATAGACCTGGAAACAATGCAACCAGATGATCATGGGTGAAAACCTCTGAGCCAAAATAAATTGTCCTCCTTTATATTGTTTTTCTCAGGTATTTTGTTACAGCAACAAAAAGCTGACTTACACACTGAACATGCTCTTAACCATATGACCCAACAATGCATTTGGGTCATATGGTCACATTTACCCAAAGACATCAAAACTTCCCATTCACAAAAAAAGTCTGTAGTCATAAGTTCATAGTAATTTTATTTATAATATGCAAAGACTGGAAACAACTAAATGTCTTACAGCAGGTGAATTTTTAAACCAACTGTGGCTTATCCATACTGTGGAATTGTTTAGGATCAGCAATAAAAAAGAATGAATCATTGATACATGCAATAGCCTGGAGGGATTTTTTTTGAGGGGGGATACCAGGGATTGAACTCAGGGGTACTCGACCACTGAGCCACATCCCCAGCCCTATTTTGTGTTTTATGTAGAGACAGGGTCTCACTGAGTTGCTTAGCGCCTCGCCGTTGCTGAGGCTGGCTTTGAACTCACGATCCTCCTGTCTCAGCCTCCCTAAGTGCTGGGATTACAGGCTTGAGCCACCACACCTGGCTCCCAGCGCTATTTTGTGTTTTATTTAGAGACAGGGTCTCACTGAGTTGCTTAGTGCCTCGCCATTGCTGAGGCTGGCTTTGGTGATTCTCCTGTCTCAGTCTCCCAAAGTGCTGGGATTACAGGTGTGCACCATCGCACCTAGCTTTGTTTAACATTCTCTAACCATGAAATTGTTGACTTGGAGAACAGGTTAGGGTTTAGGGATGGAGGAGGAAGTGGCATGGCTACAAATGTAGGTGTCATATGATGTAGCTTTTTGGTGAGGGGAGAGAGTTCTTATCTTTCTAATTTTAGTGCTAGGGATTAAACCCAGGGCCTTGTGCATAATAGGCAAATGTGCTGTTGCTGAGCTGCACTCCTGGCCCATGATTTGCGCATCTTGAATGTGGTAGTGTTTACACGAATCGACATGTGATAGATTACATAAAACTTTACACAAATATAATGAATGCCTGTGAAACTGATAGAATCGGAATAAGCTCGGTGGATTGTATCACTGCCAATTTCTTATTACTTTTTTTGGGGGGGCCACTGGGGAATGAACTCAAGGGTACTCAACCACTGAGCCACACCCCCAGCCCTATTTGTGTTTTATTTAGAGACAAGGTCTCACTGAGTTGCTTAGTGCCTTGCCGTTGCTGAGGCTGGCTTTGAACTCACGATTCTCCTGTCTCAGCCTCCCTAAGTGCTGGGATGACAGGCGTGCACTACTGCGCCCTGCTTCTTACTACTCTTTAATGTTTTATTGTATTTATGAAAGATGGTGCTATTGGGGGAAACTGGATCAAAAGTACACAGGAAACTGGATCAAAAGTACACAGGACCTTTCTGTACATAGCCTTGCAGCTTTCTGTGGTTTATATGATTTAGGAATTTTTGGTGTTTAACAGAAACCCAGTTTAACCAGCTAAAGCAAAACAAGGGATGGAGGAGGAAATAATTAGTTCAGGAAGTCCAGGAGTGCATCTGGAATTAGTTCTAGATGGTTATTGTTCTTTCTCTGCTTATAATTATTTTTTGACCCAGTGACCGGTAAATAGGGTTTTGCCTCTCTATCTTTCCTTTTTGCTTCATTCTTCTTGGCTTTGTTTTTCAGATAGACACTGTCTGGCATGTTGACTAATGGGAGCCCCAGACTCACATTTTAGGTTAGCATCCTTGACAGAAAGAGAGCCTTCCCAGTTGGCTCTGTCAGAAAAGGTCAAAGATAGCTGGGCGTGGTCACGTACGCTTGAATCCCAGCACTTTTGGAGGCTGAGATAGCAGAATTGAGAGTTCAAAGCCAGCCTCGGCAACAGCGAGGCACTAAGAAACTCAGTGAGACCTTGTCTCTAAATAAAAACACAAAATAGGGCTGGAGATGTGGCTCAGTGGTTGAGTACTTCTGAGTTCAATTGCTGGTACCAAAAGAAAAGAAAAGATAGGCTTTGCTGGGTGTGGTGTAGCATACTTATAATCCCAGTGGTTCAGGAGGCTGAGGCAGGAGGATTGCAAGTTCAAAGCCAGCCTGAGCAACTTAGTGAGGCCCTAAGCAACTCAGACCCTTTCTCTAAATAAAATACAAAAAAAAAAAAAGGGGGGGGCCAGTGGTTAAGTATCCCTGGTACCAAAAAT
Organism: Geosciurus inauris; assembly: GCA_004024805.1. Taxonomy (NCBI): domain Eukaryota; kingdom Metazoa; phylum Chordata; class Mammalia; order Rodentia; family Sciuridae; genus Geosciurus; species Geosciurus inauris. Next base: position 7,826 of record PVHX01005767.1, read on the forward strand.
AAAAGATCAGCTCTGGCCTAGCTTGGGTCGTATACCCCATTCCTTAGTTAGATACAGGGTGGAGGAGGAGAGAGCACTTTGATTGTCAGTCTGGTTAGGTGTCTTCTCCTGAGGGCCAGGAGGGAGAAAGACTGGGGAGTGCCTGAGGTTGCTCTATCCAAACCACCCCAGGACAAATGGATACTTTTCAGAAGAAAGGGGGAAATTATGCTGAGCACACAAGCAAACAGGCTAAATCAAAATAAAACAGAAATATAGCCAGAACAACAAATATTGATTGATTGATTGATTGTATCCGGGATTGAACTCAGAGTCACTCGACCACTGAGCTACATCCCCAGCCCTATTATTGTATAGATAGTTAATAATATGGGCCCGTCCTTGAGTATGACTTAGGACAGGGGAGCTCATTGGTGAGGAATTTGGAAAAACTTTGAGGAAGCACCCTCAAGGTTATTGTTCGGGGCCATCTGGCGCACTAACGAGCTCTTGGTGCCTCAAAACTTTCAGCCTTTGATCCTGTGAGTTTTGGAACCTGGCCAGTTCCCACCTCACAGAGATTTTACAGCCTAAGGCCAGCTGCATAACGCTGGACTGCATGTTGGGAGGGGTTGCTGTGTCTTTTTAAGCCCTCCAAAGGAGAGAGAAGAAGAAGGAGAAGGATTTCATCTGGACTGAAGAAAAAGAAGGGACCCATCTGGACGGAAGAAAGAAGGTATCCAACTGGACTAGAGCAAGAGAGAAGGAATCCAACTCGACAGAAGAAGAAGGGGATCCATCTGGGAAGAAATTTCAACCGGGGAAGAAAGAATCTGATGTTTTGAGTAAGAAGAAGGAACCTGATGATGAGAAGAAGGAAACTGACTTGCGAGGTGGAAGGCAGATTCTCACCTGTGTGTTTTACCCCACTCTTGGTGTTGCTGATTTTACCCAAGGCTGGGTGCTGAAGGTGATGACGCTTTAAGTGGAAAAGAAGGACTTCTCACCTATGATTTACCCGAGTATAGGTGTTGAAGGTGTTGATGCTGTTGTGAGTAAAGAAGAAGGATCTTGAATGGTGCTTTGAGGAGAAAGACTCTAAAGGTGATGATAGTGCTTTGAGAAGGAAGGCTCTTACCTACGTGTTTGTTTATTTTACCCAAGGCTGGGTGCTGGAGGTAATGATGATGCTTTGAGTGTACTTGCAAACCTGTGTTGTGTTATCTGATGTTGATTGATGAGTGCTTATTGGGCTGGAGCTGCTCTTTCTTCCTGTTTTTCTATATTATTGATTCATTATATACAAGATTCAATATTGCAAAGTATAACCGTTGCTTGCTTTGTTATATTGTCTCATATTAAAGCGTATAAAACCCATCCTGTTGTGAGGCTGGTGACTCACCCCACGAATCTGCCTAGATAAATTAGTCTGAGCTCAGCAATTCTTGGTCATAGATCCAGACCAAGACAATTATGTGTTTTATGTAGAGACAGGGTCTCATTGAGTTGCTTAGTGCCTCACCATTGCTGAGGCTGGCTTTGAACTCATGATTCTTCTGTCTCAGCCTCCTAAAGTGCTGGGATTATAGGCGTGCGCCACCGCACCCGGCTCAAACATCAATTTATTAAAACAAAAAGAACAGAACAATGTTAGTGTTATGAAAAGCACACTGTTTCTAACCTAAATTGTGTTTGTATTGGTGCTGGTGGTAGTTTATAAGTTCGGATGTGATCTGTAGATCTAGAAGAGATAACACCAACTTTACGATGTTAAGCACTCAGTTCTTTTTCCACCTTCTTTTTGTGTAGAGCAAACGGGAGTCTCAACATACAGAATCTATGGCACTTCAGTCCTCTCGTGGAATCAGAGTGGAAGGCTGCATCCGAATGTATGAACTGGTGCACAGAATGAAAGGAACAGTAAGTGAACCCAGGCCTGATGCTACAGAGCCGTAGTCAACTTCCATTCCTCAGGGTTTAGAAATGCCCCCTGTGCAGCAACTCAGGAGGCTGACAGGAGGATCACAACTTCAAGGCTAGCTTCAGCAACTTAATGAGACCCTGTTTCAAAATTAAAAAATAAAAAGGTCTGGGGATGTGGCTCAGTGGTAGAGCACCCTGGGTTTGATCCTCCAGTACTAAGGGAATAAAGGAATGTCCACAGTATGTTCATCATGGTGTCCTACCCACAGGAGCTTATTTGGGGAGGTAGTATAATGTAGAGGTTAAGAGTGAGCACTGGGGGCTGGGATTGTAGCTCAGCGGTGGAATACTTGCCTCACTTGTGTGAGGCACTGGGTTCGATCCTGAGCACCACATAAAAATAAACAAATAAAATAAAGATATTGTGTCCATCTACAAAAAAAGTATATTAAAAAAAAAAAAAAGAATGAGCTCTGGGACTGGGGTGTGGCTCAGTGGTGGAGCGCTTGCCTAACATGTGTGAGGCACTGGGTTCAATTCTCAGCACCGCATATAAGTAAATAAAATAAAGGTCCATCAGCAACTAAAAAAAATTAAAAAAAAAAAAAAAAAAGGAGTGAGCACTGGGGACTGGAGTTGTGGGTCAGTGGTAGAGCGCTTGCCTAGCACTAGGTTCGATCCTCAGCATCACATAAAAGTAAATAAATAAAATAAATATATTGTGTCCATATACAACATATATATATATATAAAAGAGCACTGGTTTTACATCCTGGCTTTTGTATTTTACATGTAACTTAGTGAAAAATACTTAGGCATTTCCAGGTTTCTCTTTACTTGTCTGTAATTTGGAGGTGGTCCAGGGTTGTCAGATAAGGCTAAACAATGAAGATGGGACCTAATAGCCTCTGAAGAAAGAATAGCACAATTTTAATTTATTTAATTTTGAGGAACACTTACTCTTTTTTATGGGATGAAATATTGCTCAATTCTATAATTGAAAATAAAGTTAATTAAGTTTTGTTTTGTTTTGGTGTTGGAGATTGAACCCAGGGCCTCAAACATGCTAGACAAGGGCTCTGCTACTGTGCTATATCCTCAGCCCCTTTTTTTTTTTTTTTAATTTTTTTAGTTGTTGATGAACACAATGTCTTTATTTTATTGCTTTGTATGTGGTGCTGAGGATCGAACCCAGGGCCTCACGCATGCGAGGCAAGCGCTGTACCGCTGAGCTACAATCCCAGCCCCAGCCCTTTTTTTTTTGGTACTGGGGATTGAACTCATGGGCACTCGACCACTGAGCCACATCCCTAGCCCTTTTTTTTTTGTATTTTATTTAGAGACAGGGTCTCACTGAATTGCTTAGCCCCTCACCCTCGCTGAGGCTGGCTTTGAACTCACGATCCTCCTATCTCAGCCTTCCGAACCACTGAGATTACAGGCTTGAGCCACCACGCCCAGCAAGTTCTTTTTATTTTATTTTGAGATAGGGTCAGTGCTGGGGATGTGTAGAACAATTGCCTAGCAGGCACAAGTTCCTGGGTCCCAGACCCAGTATGGCAAAAAACAAAACAAGAGACAGGGTTTTGCAGTTGCTCAGGCTGCCTTAGCCTTCTGAGTAGCTGGGATTATAGGTGTGTGCCACCTTATCCAGTTCCTCCCTTTCCCTCTTCCCTTCCCTTCTTCCCCCCACATTCTTCCATTGTTCCAGGTTGAGCCTTCTTGATCTCTCTCTCTCTCTTTTTCCCCCTTCCTCCTTCCCTCTCCCTCCCTCCCTTTCTTTTCCCTCCCTTTCTTCCTTTCTCTGCAGTGCTGGGATCAAGCCCTTCCTTCATTTTTTCTTTTCTTCCTCCCTTTTTCTTCCTCCTTCCTTCCTTTTCTTTCTTTTCCTTTTTTTTTTAATCTTTATTTTATTTATTTATGTATTTTGTATGTGGTGCTGAGGATTGAACCCAGTGCCTCACGTGTGCAAGGCAAGCGCTCCACCACTGAGCCACAACCCTAGCCCCTTCCTTTTCTTTCAAAGAAGAACTCTCCATTTCTTTGCCTGAAGTATGCGTCACTATGTAATATCCCAAACCTGGTGGCTTGAAAAAGCTGGCATTTGTTACTGTCATGTCTGTGGATCAAGTGGGCTCAGCTAGGAGGTTCTCATTTGGAATTTGTTGTGGTTGTGGTGGCTGAAGGTAGAGTAATCTCAAAGCTTTACCTGTCTGGGGCTGGGATCGTAGCTCAGCGGTAGAGCGCTTGCCTCGCATGCGTGAGGCCCTGGGTTCGATCCTCAGCACCACATACAAAGCAATAAAATAAAGACATTGTGTCCATCTACAACTAAAAAAATATTTAAAAAATAAATAAATAAATAAATAAATAAAAGCTTTACCTGTCTGGCAGCTGAAGTTTGAACAGCTGGTCCTGTCCACATGGCCTGGGCTTCCACATGGCCTGGGCTTCCTTATGGCAAGGTGGCCAGATTTCAAGAGCAGGCATCCTACAAAAACAGAGAGCTGCATTGCCTTCTTAGACCTAGTCTCGGAAGTCCTCGTTTTGGGGGGCATGTTTTCTTCACCAGGTTGTTGTGAAGTCCTGTTCACCTTGAAGTAGAGGGGACGGGAGGAGTGTCAAAGAATCTGCAAGTGGGGTGTCGCTCAGTGGTAGAGCAGTTGCCTAGCAGGTGCATCCCCAGCCCTAGCGCCACCACCCAAAAAAAAAAAAGAATTTTCAGATTTTTTTTTTTTTTAAGTACCAGAGATTAAACTCAGGGGCACTTGGCCCCTGAGCCACATTCCTAGCCCTATTTTATATTTTATTTAGAAATAGGGTTTCACTGAGTTGCTTAGTGCCTCAATTTTGCTGAGACTGACTTTGAACTCATGATCCTCCTGCCTCAGCCTCCCAAGCCGCTGAGATCACAGGTATGTGCCACTGCGTTCAGCCAATCCTTTCCTTTTAGATTGTTATAATGAAAGCTGGGAAGAAGACACAAGAGAGTCTATGAGGGAGATCATTAGCAGATCATTACATACATCTGGAAGACAGTCGGTAGAGGAATGGTGAATGAAAAAGCAGAGGTAGACAAACCCCAGGATACACACAGACACACAATACAAAATATGGCTGGGGATGTGGCTCAGTGGTCGAGTGCCCCTGAGTTCAAAGGCTAAGACAGGAGGATCATGAGTTTAAAGCCAGCATCATCAATTTAGCAAGGCCCTGAGGAACTTAGTGAGACTCTGTCTCAAAATAAAACATAAAAAAAAAAGGTGGGGGGCTGGGGCTAGGGTTGTATCTCTCAGTGGTGGAGCACTTACCTAGCACATTTGAGGCAGTGGGTTCAATCCTCAGCACCGCATAATAATAAATAAATAAAATAAAGATATCGTGTCCATCTACAACTAAAAATATAATAATAATAATAATAATAAAGGACTGATGATGTGGCGTGGCTCAATAGTTAAGTGCCCCTGGGTTCAATCCCTGGTACAAACCCCCCTCCAAAAAAAAAAAAAAAAAAAACCATATGAGAGTACTTTCAATAGGTAATAAATGAAATATCTGATACCCTTAGGTGTTTTTTTCTTAGGGATGAAGGACTTCTCTCAGTGGCAGTAGGGTAGATAATTTAGGTAGAGATGAGGAAGGTAGTGAGATAGGGATGAGCATAGCATGTTTATGGAATTAGAGTAGAATAAGGAGTTCACAGGTTACCATGAAAATGTATGGATGGAGATTTCTTTCTTTCTATTATTTAGAGAATATTAATTTCTGTAATCAAACTCATGTAGGTAAGACCTTACATGTTTGATACAGTAGGTTACTCCTCTACAAATTGAAAAAGTTAAGTTTAATATTTCCAGACCAAAATGACTGTTAATTTCTGTACAATGACAACTCAAACGTAAACTGGGAAACTTTTTCCTAAGTTGACAGTACATCCAGTGTTTCCAAAAATTTGAATTATTCGTGTGTGTGTATGTGTGTTTATTATGTATATATATGTTTATATGTGTATTTATTTATATTAAAAGACCAATAGTAGCAGTATGTTATGCATCAATAGCAGCCTCAGCTCTTCCAGATTATTTAGTCATCTGAACAAAATTGTAGAGACATCTAGCACACTCCATTTAAGAGTCGGGTGGTGGGCTGGGGTTGTGGCGCAGTGGTAGCGTGCTCGCCTAGCACGCGTGAGGCACTGGGTTCGATCCTCAGCACCACATAAAAACAAAGATATTCTGTCCACCTACAACTAAAAAATAAATAAATAAATATTTAAAAAAAAAAAAAAGAGTCGGGTGGTGAGCCGGGAGCAGTGGCTCATGCCTATAATCCCAGCACTCTGGGAGGCTGAGACAGGAGAATCGCAGGTTCAACACCAGCCTCAGCGACGGTGAGGCGCTAAGCAACTCAGTGAGACCCTGTCTAAATAAAACACAAATTAGGGCTGGGGATGTGGCTCAGTGGTCAAGTAGCCCTGAGTTCAATCCCTGGTACCAAAAAAAAAAAAAAGAGGGGGTTGGTGGTAAAAACAAAATCAAACCTGAGAAAACAGTTTTGTGACTGTTGTAACACTTGGCACCATTTTTTTATTAGCTTCTCAATCATCATATGAAAAGAAAACATTCTAGAGTACTGACATTAAAAAAAAGCTCTGAGCCAGGCACGGTGGCTCAAGCCTGTAATCCCAGCACTTTGGGAGGCTGAGACAGGAGAATCGCGAGTTCAAAGCCAGCCTCAGCAATGGCGAGGCGCTAAGCAACTCAGTGAGACCCTGTCTGTACATAAAACACAAAATAGGGCTGAGGATGTGGCTCAGTGGTTGAGTGCCCCTGAGTTCAATCCCCAGTACCAAAAAAAAAAAAAAAAAAAAAAACTCTGATGGGCTAGGATTGTAGCTCAGCGGTAGAACGCTTGCCTCGCATGCATGAGGCCCTGGGTTCGATCCTCAGCACCACATACAAAGCAATAAAATAAAGACATTGTGTCCATCTACAACTAAAAAAATTTAAAAAAAGCTCTCATAAAGCACAATTACTGCTGCTTATTATAAAGCAGATACAACAGATTCACAGAGGTGTGATATGGTACTGTCCAACATTTGTCATACTGGAGAATACAATTAAAAAGGCATTTAGGAGACTGGATTCTACTTTAGGATGGAAAATTTAAACTGCATGGTTGTTTGATACTATGTTGCTAAGGACTTCTCCAAACCCAGCTTACAGTAGTGACCAAAACCGTATGGGACAAACTGGAGGTGCTTTCCAAACTGCTTAGTTTAATGGTCAACCCAAAGGAGAGGGGCTCCTTCAAAGGTCCTGCAATGTGAGTGGATGATTCTGAGGAGAGGGTAGCTCAGGGGCAAAGGAGCAAGGTGAGGGCAAGGTGATGGCATTCTGAGGGCAGATGTTGATCCTTTTCAGGAGGGATTAAGGCAGTGGCAGGAGGAGCAGGAGAGGAAGGTACGAGCCCTCTCAGAGATGGCGTCTGAACAGCTGAAGCGGTTTGATGAGCTGAAGGAACTGAAGCAGCATAAAGAATTTCAGGATTTAAGGGAAGTGATAGAGAAGAGGTGAGTCTCCCTGAATTACAACCGGGATTTTTGTGTATTCAACTGGAACTCTTTCCGTAGAGGAATCCCAAGGAATCTCTAAATATCCAAGTTCTGAGTCTTTAAATATCAAAATAAAATAAGTGGAGAAGATTATAATCTGGAAAATGACCAACCTTGGGTTTGGGGAGAGGGAGAGCCATCTTGGGAAGCATCCCTGACTATTCTTCCTGCCATTTCATTTAGCACCAGGGAAGCCCTGGGCCACCAGGAGAAGCTGAAAGCTGAGCATCGTCACAGAGCCAAGGTCAGTGCCGAGGAGATTCAGGGAGGATATGTCGCTGTCTGTCTGTAACCTGGCTGAGGGTCAAGTTCTGTCAGACAGTCTTCCTGGAGGACATGGCCCATAGCATGCTTCTGCACTACTGGCTTTGGGATGTCATTTTCCTGTGCATCTGTGGACATACAAAGCACACCTAGTACTCTAGCATGTGGAAAGAGAAAGACCAGGAGCCCTTCAGAAAGAGTGACACAATGACCCTTTCTGTAGATTCTCAACCTGAAACTGCGAGAGGCAGAGCAGCAGCGCTTGAAGCAAGCAGAGCAGGAACGACTGCGGAGGGAGGAAGGCCAGGTCCGCTTGCGGAGCCTATATACCCTGCAAGAGGAGGTCCTGCAGCTCAACCAGCAGCTGGACACCTCTGACCAGCGCAAGGACCTGCTGAAGGTAGACTTGGCTGCCTTCCGGACCCGAGGCAACCAGCTATGCAGTCTCATCTCTGGGATCATTCGCACCACTTCAGAGGTGAGGAGCCTTAGAGTGACTGTTTTCTGTCTTTGAAATGGAGAACCTGTAATCCCAGCTACTAGGGAGGTGGCAGCAGGAGAATCAAGTCTGAGGCTAGCCTAGACAACTAAGCATGACCCTGTCTCAAAAAGCAGCGCCAGGGGGGCTGGGGTTATGGCGTAGTGGTAGCGTGCTCGCCTAGCATGTGTGAGGCACTGGGTTCGATCTTCAGCACAACATAAAAATAAAATAAAGATACTCTGTCCACCTATAACTAAAAAATAAATATTAAAAAAAAAAAAAAAAGCAGTGCCAGGTGCAAGGGCACATGCCTGTGATCCCAGCAACTCAAGAGGCTGAGGTAGGAGGATCCCAAGTTCAGAGCCAGCCTCAGCAAGTTAGTGATGCTCTAAGCAACGTAGCAAGCCCTGACTCAAAATGAAAGATCAAAAGGTCTGGGGATGTGGCTTAGTGGTTAAGCACTCCTGGGTTCAATCCATGGTTCAAAGAAAAAGGACTGAGAATGTGGTTTAGTGGTAAAGCATTTGCCTAGCATGCTCAAGGTCCTAGGTTCCATCCTTAAGACCATAAAAAATAAAACAAAGATGAATAAAAAATCAGTTAGAAGCTGGGCACGGTGGTGCAAGCCTGTAATCCCAGCACTTAGGGAGGCTGAGACAGGAGAATTGCGAGTTCAAAGCCAGCCTCAGCAACGGTGAGGCGCTAAGCAACTCAGTGAGACCCTGTCTCTACATAAAACACAAAATAGGGCTGAGGATGTGGCTCAGTGGTCGAGTGCTCCTGAGTTCAATCCCTGGTACCAAAAATAAAATAAGTTAGGTCTGAGGTTATAGCTTAGTGGTAGAGCGCTTGTCTAGCATGCCTGAGATCCTGGGCTTGATCACCAGCACAGGGGGGAAAAATAAAAAGGAAAGAAAAAGAAAATTAGCTTATATGAGTTCTAAGTAGTCAAGCATTTATCATATTGAAGCAGAAGTTTTACAGTTATTACTTTTGAATTTTCTTCATGGCTTGTGTTTACCTTTCACTTTGTAAAATTTCAAATCGATACAGAAGTAGGGAGAATAGCATAAGGAATCTTGACATGCCCATTCCATGCTCAGCAGTCAGCTCATGGCAGCTACGTTTCATCTGTACCTCCACCTGTGCCCCTCCCCAGATGGGTGTATAGGAAACCTCAGACATCTTATTTCATCTGGAAAATGTGTTAGTGTATATTTCTAAAAGGTGAAAAAGAAACCTACTTTTAGCAAAATACTGATGTCACATGTAAAAATGTAGTAATTTAATATGATCAAATAATCTAGTCAGTGTTCAGATTTCTCTGATTGGCTGTATGTAGTGATACATGCCCGTAATCTCAACCACTCAGGAGTCTGAGGCTGGAGGATTATAAATTCAAGGCCAGCCTTGACAGCTAGCAAGAACTTGTTTCAAAATAAAAATAAAAGGATTGGGGATGTAGCTCAGTGGTGGAGTAGTAGATTTCAATCCCCAGTACTGGAAGGAACCTGGGGGCGGTGAGGAGTTGAAACATAATTGTCCAATAATTAGAAAAGTAAGTTCAAGGGCTGGTGGTGTGCCTCAGTGGTGGAGCACTTGCCTAACACACGTGAGGCACTAGGTTCAATCCTCAGCAGCACATACAAATAAAAAATAAAAGGTATTGTGTCCACCTACAACTAAAAAATATATATTTCCAAAAAAAAAGTAAGTTCAAAATCACCATTAATACATGTGTTGCAAATTAAAACTAACATTGTAAACTAGCATATTATTGCTTTTTTTACAATTGTCAATGGACCTTTATTTTCATTTATTTATATGCAGTGCTGAGATTCCAACCCAGTGCCTCACACATGCTAAACAGATGTTCTACCATTGAGCTATGACCCCAGCCCTATCATCACATGCTTTTAAAAAATTACTATGGTGGGATGTGGTGGCATACGCCTGTAATCTCAGTGGCTCAGGGGGCTGAGGCAGGAGGACTGCAAATTCAGAGCCAGCCTCAGCAATTTAGTGAGGCCTTAAGTAACTCAGCGAGACCCTGTCTCTAAATAAAATATTAAAAAGGGCTGGAAATGTGGCTCAGTGGTTCAGTTGAACCTCTGGGTTCAATCCCCAGGAAAAAAAAAAGACTATACCCAGTTTTGATGAGAGCATAGATAACCTCCATACTTAGATACCTCCATACTTAGATACTATGGACGGGATTGGGATGGTCAATGTTCAGAGAATAGGGAACCAGTTAGTATCAGCGTGTTGAATATGAGTACTCCATTGGCCAAATAATTCCAGTTCTACGGATGTATTGACTTGTGTGAGGTATGATTTAGCCCCACAAGTGTTCCTAGGGAATGAGCTCCAAATGCTGTCTGTCCCACTCTCTCAGAGTGGCTATCCCACAGCAGAGAACCAAGCCGAAGCCAAGAGAGCACTGCAGGAAATGCGGGACCTCCTCAGGAACTTGGGACAGGAGATCACCAGAGCCTGCGAAGACAAGAAGAGGCAAGATGAGGAGGAGGCCCAGGCCAAGCTGCAAGCCTCACAGACACAGCAGGGGCCAGGACCCCACATACAATCCCCAGTCTCTAGCCAGGGCTCAGGAGGGATACGGAATGAAGGTGGGTCTTGGTGTGAACACAGTCTTGTAACTCAGCCTGCATTTCAGAACTTGATGAAAAGAAGCAAGGGGGTATGGCCAGAGGTTGGCAAAATTAACCAAAACTTTTATACAACATATTGAATTCAGTATTGGTTGATGCGGAGCCTGGTTTCATACTGTAACACTTTGCATGAGGATTTGAAGTCTGTATAATTCTAGCAAATATATTATTCCAAGTATTGCTATGACTGAGTATTTGAAGAAATTGTATACAGATTTCACTTAATGTGTACAAAGCTCAGTATAGTGTCGTGTTTGAGAGTGTGAGCTGTGGAGCCCGATCAGTAGGACTCTAGTTGTACTTACTAGCAATGTGACCTTGGCCAGTCACTAAACCTTTCCATGCCTGTTTTTTTCTCCACAAAATGAAGATGATAACCATAGTGTCTACTTCATAATATTACTGTGGCCATTAAAGCAGTTAATATGTCAGAAAGTGGTTAGCACAGTTTATGGCTCATGTAACATGTTCAATAACTACCAGCCACTGTGAAAGCTTGTTTTATTCCTCAGACCTCCAGGTGAAGGTCCAGGACAGCACGATGCAGTGGTACCAGCAGCTGCAGGATGCTTCTGCCGAGTGTGTGTTGGCCTTTGAGGGTCTGACCAGCAGCAAGGACAGTCAGGTAGGGGAGGTGTAGATGGCCTGATGGTGCTCCCCACAGCCTCATGTCACAGAGGAATGTGGCTGGTGTGTCACATCTCCTAATCCTGAGGGCATCTACTCAATTCTTCAAAACATTACCTGCCTTCTCACTACCCACTATTCTCTTTTGGCAGGCCAAAAAAATAAAGATGGACCTGCAAAAGGCTGCCACCATCCCAGTGAGCCAAATCTCCACCATTGCGGGTGAGTCAGAGCATTGAAAGCGTGGCCCTTTGCCTCGTTGTCTTGCTTTCTGTTTCCAAATCTACTTAGCTGTAAGGTTCCTATGTAAAGAGTATATTCAGGGGCTGGGGCAGTGGCTCAGTGGCAGAGTGCTTGCCTGGCGTGTGTGAGGCACTGGATTCGATTGTCAGCACCACATACAAATAAAATAAAGGTCCATTAACAACTAAAAAAATATTAAAAAAAAAAAAGTATATTCAGGCCAGGTACAGTGGTACATTCCTGTAACCCTGGCACTTAGGGAGGCTGAGACAGGAGAATCACGAGTTCAAAGCCAGCCTCAGCAACGGGGAGGCGCTAAGCAACTCAGTGAGACCCTGTCTCTACATAAAAC
>PVHX01005767.1:20077-77565 GCA_004024805.1 Geosciurus inauris
TTTGGTACTGGGGATTGAACTCAGGGGCACTTGACCACTGAGCCACATCCCCAGCCCTATTTTGTGTTTTATGTAGAGACAGGGTCTCACTGAGTTGCTTAGCACCTCGCCATTGCTGAGGCTGGCTTTGAACTCGCGATTCTCCTGTCTCAGCCTCCCTAAGTGCTGGGATTACAAGCGTGAGCCACCACGCCCGGCTTTGACTTTTTTTTTTGTATTAGAGATTGAACCTAGGGGTGCTTTATCACTGAGCTACATTCCAGTCCTTCCTTTTTTTGGAGGAGGGTGATACTGGGGATTGAACTCAAGGGCACTTGTCCAGTGAGCCACATCCCCAGCCCTGTTTTGCATTTTATTTAGAGAGAGAGTCTCACTGAGTTGCTTAGTGCCTCACTTTTGCTGAGACTGGGTTTGAACTCACAATCCTCCTACCTCAGCCTCCTGAGCTGCTGGCATTACAGGTGGGCACCACTGCGCCCAGCTCAACACCTTTCTTAAGAACCAGAGAGGGGCCGGGCACGGTGGCACAGGCCTGTAATCCCAGCACTTTGGGAGGCTGAGACAGGAGAATTGCGAGTTCAAAGCCAGCCAGCAATGGCGAGGCGCTAAGCAACTCAGCGAGACCCTGTTTCTACATAAAACACAAAATAGGGCTGGGGATGTGGCTCAGTGGTCGAGTACCCCTGAGTTCAATCCTCAGTACCAAAAAACAAAAACAAAAAACAAGAACCAGAGAGGGCTTGGGTTATGGCTCAGTTGTAGAGCGCTTGCCTCGCATGCGTGAGGCACTGGGTTTGATCCTCAGCACCACATACAAAATACATAAATAAATAAAATAAAAGTTTTTAAAAACAAACAAAACAACAAACATTTCATTTTTCCACAGCTATAGACAAGGACACCTGTAAATGAGACTGTGCTGCCCCTGGGGAGAGGAGTGTGCACAGCTGGAAAGCTGCTGTGACTTGTCTTGGGCCCCAGTACCTCATTAACTTGTCACCTGAAAAACAGGAATGCTGCATTCCTGCCCTTGACAGCCATATGACAAAACTCACATAGCACATTGTTGCCTGAAATTCTTTCTGGAACAGGGCAAAGCATAAATAAATACTATCACTATGTGGAATTTAAAGTACTCTCTACGGGCTGGGGTTGTGGCTCAAGGGTAGAGTGCTTGCCTATCATGTGTGAGGCGCTGCGTTCCATTCTCAGCACCGCATATAAATACATGAAGAAAATAAAGGTTCATTAACATCTAAAAAAATAAAGTGCTCTTTCCTGTGATAGAAACAGCAAAGAGGGGAAGGTGTCTGGACAGCCTCCCACCTTCACTGCTCTCCTCAGCTTCTTTTTAGTCCTTACCCCTTCATGCATATAGCTGCACCTCCTCCCACAGCAGGAAAATAGAAACAGCAGGGTGAGCTCCTGGGGAGCCTGCCCCTTCTGCCTCTCACAGCCAACCTCCTAATTTCCTGTTGCAGGCTGAAGCGACCTTCCTGCCTGAGCTTACCTTTCTGCCTTTGCCCTTGTTCCCATCCCCTGCCTTTCTCTCCTGTTTTCTGCAATTACTCCCTTTTACAGGCTGCTTTTCCTCAGCTTTCAAATATGGAAGAGTCTCACATTATAAGTTTCCCTTGATTCTCTGCTTTCTAATTGTGTTTTTTCATCTTTATCATGTTGCCATGTGGCACTGTTGATTATTCCCTTCTCTGTAAAGTTCAGCTCTCCTTCAGCCTGCATGACTGCATTACTTTCCAGGTTCTGCTTCTCTCCCTGTCAATCCTTTGTGGGGTCCTAGTCTCCTGTCCCCACCTGATTGTAGGTGTTTCCTAGAGATCTGCTCATGTCTCAGTTCTGTTCATCCTACGTTCTCCCGCAGCCCAAGACTTTCTCAAGTTTGTCCTGATTCGTTTCTTTCCTCTGAGCTTCAGATTCTTTAGCTCAGCCACCTAAGGGCCATCTCTGGTGGATTTCTCTTAGCTGTCATCAGCTTAGAGTGTTCAAATCTGAATGTGACATCTTGCTTATGCCTCTTTCTTCCTATTTCCTGAGTAATCACTCGCCCTGTTATAAGTTACGGTGGCCAAAGTCAAGAGTCATCTTCCTGATTTCTTCTTCTGTTTCTTTCCTCATATTTAATTAGTTTCTAGTTTTTCTCTTTTCGTTTTTTTTTAAATATTTTTTAATTGTAGATGGACACAATACCTTTATTTATTTTATGTGGTGCTGAGGATTGAACCCAGTGCCTTACACATGCGAGGCAAGCGCTCTACCACTGAGCCACAACCCCAGCCCTCTCTTTCATTTTTTACATATGGCTTTATTTCTGTGTCTCCATCATTAACTATAAGCCCATTGAGAGTTTCCATGGCAGCCAGACACAAAGCATACTCTAGAAATCATTTTCAGTGAGTATTGAATTAGTGAGGAGAAAAAAAAATGACCTCTTTGCTATCTCTGAAAAAAACGCAGAAGTCCATGAGTCTTTAGATTCGGAGGAAAATTTGAATGAGGATATGGTTGTTCATGGATCTGGGAGGCCATGTCAGGCACAGGAGTACAAGCTGACATTCCTAACTGGAGAGGCTTGGAGAGAGGGGTGGGTGGAGGGCTCAGCCATTGGGGACCTTTGAAACTGCCCTTAACGTAGCAATAGAATATGACATAGCAGGAGTGTTACCTAGGGAAATTTCTATAGAAACACATATATTTTATCATTTCAGTAAGGTTTGGGTCTCTCTGTTTTTTGGGGATTATTCGTTTTAGGATTACTGTGGTATTCCTTTATTTGATTCTTGTTTCCCTCCTTAATCATTGGTTTGAATAGGATATTTCTGAGACTTCTGTAACATTTCTGAAGTGATCACAAACTTTGTTAGGTATTCTCAACTGGAGATGCTATATTCATGAAAACTTTTTTTTTTTTTTTTTGGTGGTATCAGGGATTGAACCCAGGGGCACTCAACCACTGAGCCACATCCCCAGTCCTTTTTATTTTTTATTTAGAGACAGGTTCTCACTAAAGTGCTAAGGTCTTGCTAAGTCACTGAGGCTGGCTTTGAACTTGTAATCTTCCTGCCTCAGCCTCCCAAACCACTGGGATTAAAGGTGTGCACCACTGTGCCCAGAAAATCTTTGATTATAAGTAATGGAAACAAATTCAGATCTGCTTAAGAAAAAAGAACAATGTTTATCCTAAAAATCAAGGGCTATTTCACAGAACACAATGGCAGGAATGGGGCTAGGTGTTAGGAGTTAGAAATTTTGATTCTCTTTTCCTCTCTTATGTCATCTTTCTCTACATCTCCATTCCTGTTTTATAGATTGTTGGTCTTTGGTCCATGTGGCAAGTGTAAGACCCCACTACTGCCTATGAGTGTATGTGTTGCAGGGCCACTTCAAGGAACTGACTCGTCATCACTCAGTTCACTCAGCTTGGCTGCCCATTATATAACTGTAGTTGGTGTGGGGGCTGGAGCACACAGGACTTTCATATAAATATAACTATTAGAAACTGTCAGCTTTCCATTACTATAGCAAATAACTGAGATAATCGGCTTATAGAGAAGAGATTTATTTTCTTTCACATTTTTATTTTTGGTACCAGGGATTGAACTCAGGGGTACTCGACCACTGAGCCACACCTCCAACCCTATTTTGTGTTTTATGTAGAGACAGGGCCTCACTGAGTTGCTTAGCACCTTGCCATTGCTGAGGCTGGCTTTGAACTCGTGATTCTCCTGTCTCAGCCTCCCTAAGTGCTGGGATTACAGGTGTGTACCACCACACCCGGCTTCTCTCACACTTTTAGAGATTTTAGTCTATGATCAGTTGGCTCTGCTGCTCTGTGTCTGTGGTAGCACATCATGGCAGGAGTATGTGGCAGAGCTAAACTTCTTACTTCATGGCCTGAAGGTGAAAGAGAAAAGAGGAGACCATGGTCTTATAGTCCCCTTGGAGGGCATACCCCCAGTGACCTGAAGATCTCCCACTAAGTTCCACATCTTGAAAGGTTACACCATCTCCCAGTAGCACCCAGCTGGGGAATGAGCCTTTACCACATGGACCTTTGGGGGACACTTTTGATCCAAGCTCTCACAAGATCCCACTCCTTTGTCTCTGAGGATGGAGGAGGCCCCTAGAAGGGGAAGATCATCATAAGCTGGAAAGATCCATTAGCAGATTCTTCATAGAGATGCAACTAATTCCTCTAGGGATAGCCTCCACAGTCTGCAGAATCTGTAACACTATTTAACAACTGTTTTTCTTTTCTCTGTCATGTGTGTCAGTTTCAGAATTAGTTCATGCCCATTGGGTGCAGTAGCACAGCCTATAATCTCTTGGCTACTTGGGACATTGAGGCAAGAAGATTACAAGTTCAAGGTGGCTTGGTAACTTAGTGAGATTTTGTCTCAAAAATTAAATATAAAGGGCTGGGGATGTAGCTGAGTGGCAGAGTGCACCTAGATTCAATCCCCAGTAGTACCACACACACACACACACACACACACACACACACACACAATTTTCATTCCCCAAATAAGGAGCTTCTTTGGAATAGTACCATGACTTGCATATTCTGCAGCATGAATTTGATTGGTATATAATCCTCTCTACCAGTGTTTTGGCTTTAGGCTCTGAACTTCTGTAGGGCAGCACAGTTGGATTTCTATAGATGCTTGGTGATCACTTGATGAAAACTAGATTGACACATCTGTTGTACCTTTTTGTTGACTTTCTCCCTGTCATGCCCAGGCTCTAAGCTGAAGGAGGTCTTTGACAAGATCCATAGCCTGCTTTCTGGAAAGCCTGTCCAATCTGGTGGGCGCTCTGTGTCCGTCACACTTAATCCACAGGGCCTGGACTTCGTTCAGTACAAACTGGCAGAGAAATTTGTGGTGAGAAACCCAGAGGTATGGGAAGAAGAGGCTGGTGCACACCTTTTCGGATATTAACTTAAAATTGTCCCCATCTCTTTGTTCTCAGAAACAAGGCGAAGAGGAGGTGGCCTCTCATCATGAAGCAGCATTCCCCATCGCAGTTGTGGCATCTGGGATCTGGGAGCTCCACCCCAGAGTGGGAGACCTCATCCTTGCTCATCTACACAAGAAGTGTCCTTACTCTGTTCCTTTCTATCCAGCTTTCAAGGAGGGGATGGCTTTGGAAGACTATCAGCGGTGAAGTTGTTTTTCTCCTAACTCACTCTCCCTAGGGAGATTAATGGAATATAAATAGAATTGGAATACATTTTTCCTCCTCACAGTTCCTCTATGTACCTTGAATACTCTGTCAGAAATGTCTTTCATGTAAACGAGACAACTTTTGGGATTTGTGGGTTTAAGTATCAATAATAAATATAGTTTACTGGATAGAATATTTGATCTAGAATGCAGAGGTCTTGGAACTTATCCCTGCTTTTCATCTAATACTTTTGCAAATATGAGTAGATTATTTAACCTCTTTGAGTATCAGTTTCCTTATTTGTAAATGGGGTAGTGATAGCCATTACCTCCTGATTTTACCTGTGAGTTTACCCTGCAGAGCTTATGTAAACAAATTTGTTAATGAATATCAGTGCTTTGTTATAATGTTAAACAAAACAATATTATTACTTTTAGCCATGAAAAGTAATCTCTAGTTTGTTACCCTTATTTTGGCCTTGTCACATTGAGATTTTTTCTTTCCATGTAGGATGCTTGGCTATCAAGTGAAGGATTCCAAGGTGGAACAGCAGGACAACTTTCTAAAACGCATGTCTGGGATGATCCGTCTCTATGCTGCCATCATCCAGCTCCGGTGGCCGTATGGAAACCAACAAGAGGTGGGTAGAAAGGCTCACTGTCAATAATGAGAGGTTGGACGAGGGTCCCTGTCAGTGTATTCCACCACAGCAGACATTGCCCGTGGTGTTAGTCAGGTTCCTGTTATTGCAGCAAAATAACTGAGAAACAGCTTACAAGAGGGTGGGGTTCATGGTTTCAGAGGTTTCAGTCAGTGGCCCACTGGCTCCATTGTTCTTGGGCCTGTGGCCGGGCAATACATCTTGGCAGGAGTGTGTGGTAGAGTAAAGCTGCTTCCTTCATAGCAGCTGGGAAGCAAGAGAGGGACAGGAATGGGTGAGGCCCATTATCTTCTTCAAGGGCATGTCCCAGTCGCCTCACCTCCTCCAACTGCGCTCTGTCTCTTCAAGGTTCCAGTCACCTTGCAATAGGCAACAGGCTGGTGACCAAGCCTTTAACACATAGGCCTTTAAGGGACACTTCCAAACCATAGCAGCTTTCTTTCAGTCACTCCAGTGAAACAATGAGAGAAAGTGTGTGGTAGCTTCATGGGTTTTTGTTGTTGTTTTATGTTTTTGCATTACTAGGGATCAAACCCAGGGCCTTACACATAATGAGACAAGCACTGAGTGATATTCTTCAACCATTTTTACTTTATCTTTTTGAGACAGTGTCCTACTAAGTTGCCCACATTCTCCTCAAATTTGTGGTCCTCCTGCCTCAGTTACCCAAATAGCTGGAATTATAGGGGTGCACCACTGCACCTGGCTTCATAGACCAGAAGAGAGGCTATTATGAATCAAACATTAGATTTAGAGGGTATTGGGGATTGAACTCGGTGCCTCGTGCATGCTAAGCGAGCACTGTACCACTGAGCTGCATTCTTAGCCCTAAGCTTTTTTTTTTTTTTTTTTTTTTTTTTTTAATATTTTTTTAGTTGTTGATGGACACAACGTCTTTACTTCATTGCTCCGTATGTGGTGCTGAGGATCGAACCCAGGGCCTCACGCATGCGAGGCAAGCGCTCTACCGCTGAGCCACAATCCCAGCCCAGCCCTAAGCTTTTTTTATTAGAGGACTGAGCAAGAAATTATTGTCTTAGATTTGTTTGGGGCCTTGGAAGCCATCTAGGTCCATTGCTTACCTCACAGATAGACAATGGAGGCTTAGAAAGCTGGAGGGATACATATCTGTCAGTGGCAGAGCCATGGCTTTGACCTCCCAGCTCAGTTTTTTCTCAAGGAATACAGGTAGAGGGGTGGAGAAGTTAATGGACTTGGAAAAAATAGAAGTTGATTGAATCTAAGAATTTTTATTACTATGTCTAGCTAGGTTCTATACTAAAGGTACCGAGAAAAATAAAATGTCAAGAAGAGCCATACATACTGGTGCCTATCTATAATCCCAGTGACATGGAGGATGAGGTAGGATCACAAGTGTAAGGCCAGCCTGGGCATCATAACAAGATTCCATCTCAAAAAAAAAAAAAAAAAAGGTTAAGCTGAGCACAGTGGTACACACCTGTAATCCCAGCGGCTGAGGAGGTTAAGGCAGGAGGATCATGAGTTCAAAGCCAGCCTCAGCAATGGCGAGGCACTAAGCAACTCAGTGAGACCCTGTCTCTAAATAAAGTACAAAACAGGGTTGGGGATGTGGCTCAGTGGTCAGAGTGCCCCTGAGTTCAATCCCTGGTGCTAAATCCCTAAAAAAGGTTAATATCATAAATATTGGCCTATGGAGTCTCTGAAAAAACTGAAGTTGTCATGTGTGTTGAAGGGATCCTGTAAAGAAAGTGTGGGAGTATACACATTGATTAGAACATTTAAAACCAGTCTATTTAGCTTGTGCTGTTTCTGCCTTGTGGCATGTGTCTGGGCCAAATGATCTTGGTGTTAATATCTACTTGGTAGTGGCTGAATAATACTGAGAGTTTAGATCTCTAAATAAAATGTGATCAAATCATGGTCAAGCTTCTCTTCTCATAGAGTCACCCTCATGGCTTAAATCACGGCTGGCGCTGGTTGGCCCAGATCTTAAACATGGAACCTCTGTCAGATGTGACAGCCACTCTTCTCTTTGACTTCTTGGAGGTACGTAATGTAGGTGTCACACAAGAGAAAGCCAGTAGCCAGGGTGCGGTGGCTCACGCTTGTAATCCCAGCACTGGGAGGCTGAGACAGGAGAATCGCGAGTTCAAAGCCAGCCTCAGCAATGGCGAGGCACTAAGCAAGCAACTCAGTGAGACCCTGTCTCTACATAAAACACAAAATAGGGCTGAGGATGTGGCTCAGTGGTTGAGTACCCCTGAGTTCAATCCTCAGTACCAAAAAAAAAAATCAGATTGAGGGATATAGAAGTAACTCCCACAACCAAGGTAGGACATGCAGTTGAATCTCATCAGAGCCTGGAACCAAGGCACTGGGATATCACCAGCACCAGGACAGTCTCTCTCTGTGGGGCCATAAGACTTTCTTTTATTTTCTTTTTTTCTTTTTTAAATATATATTTTTATTAGTTGTAGATGAACACAATACCTTCATTTATTTATTTTATGTAGTGCTGAAGATCAAATCCACGGATATGAGCCAAGTGCTCTACTGCCGAGCCACAACCTCAGACCCTATATGACTTTCTTAAATGCTCTCCCTGCAAGCTGCCTCATTCTTGCTCTGTTGGCCAACATTGCCAGTTTCTCTGCATACAGTAGGGGAGGTGGCCATCCTGGCTGTCACTCAATATATGATCACCCAGTGTATTGGGACCAGTATTTCACTGTTCTGAGATTTCTTATTTCCAGGAGTGAAAATACAATAAACTAGCTTGGGTCAGGCATCTTCCTTATCTAGAAGGCTATATACAGTTCTGTCTGCCTCTAAGGGACCACCACAGTAGGGTGACAGTAGAGGTTTCCATAGAAAGGAGATACTTCTTTTTTTTTTTTTTTTTTTTTTTTTTTTTTTTTTTTTTTTTTTTTTTTTATATTTTTTTTTAGTTATGCATGGACACTGTCTTTATTTTGTTTATTTATTTTTATGTGGTGCTGAGGATCGAACCCAGTACCTCACACATGCGAGGCAAGCGCTCTGCCACTGAGCCACAACCTCAGCCCGAAAGGAGATACTTCTTAAAGAATGCTTAGGGTACATGCCACAACAAGTCTGGGGCCGTTTCACCTGTAATGCTAGTAGTTCCTAGTTGCTTTTTTAGCTCCTGGAGTCACCATACACTAACAGTGAGCCTGAATCTTTGAGAACACAAGTGATATCCCCTGTTCTTTTCTTACTGGGGTTGGGAAGGTTGCCAGACCTTCAGAATGACTTGGGCTCGATAGAGAGAAAGAGGAATCGTTCACTAAGACTGGACAGTCTGTATATTGCTGAATACAGAGAAATGCTTATAGAAGAAGAGTGGTTTCTTTCCATTTATTCCCTTGTTGGCTACCTCAGTGGTGTGACTGAAATTTTTTGGCGGGTGCAAAAAGCAAAGACTGGTTCCACTTTGTGGATCTGTCCTGGGAGTGGATTTTCGCCCCTGCCCTCATAGTGCTTGTCTTTTCCATTAGGTGTGTGGGAATGCCCTCATGAAGCAATACCAGGTCCAGTTCTGGAAGATGGTACTTCTCATCAAGGAGGACTACTTCCCAAGGTATCAGGCTTGTTGAGCAGGCAGCTGGGGATTTAGTAACAGTAGTGAGCCAGGTGTCACTCTGGAGTGCTATTGCATGCTATTTTTCTTTTCTTTCTTTTTTTTTTAAAGTGTTTTATTTTTTTTTAGTTGTAGGTGGGCAGAATATCTTTCTTTTTTTTTTTATTTTTATGTGGTGCTGAGGATCGAACCCAGTGCCTCACGTGTGCTAGGCGGGCACGCTACCACTGTGCCAAAACCCCAGCCCCTACATGCTATTTTTCACTGAAATTAAAAATCCTGGGAGTATAGCCCGTAAAGCACTTGCCTAGCATACACAAGGCCCTGGGTTCCAACCCAACACTGAAAAAAAATTTAAAAAGCCTGTGTTAAGGGCTGGAGTTGTCGCTTAGTGGTAGAGCACTTGCCTAGCATGTGTGAGGCACTGGGTTTGATTCTGAGAACCTCATGTAAGTAAATAAAGTCCATTGACAGCTAAAAAAAAAAAAAGAGCCTGTGTTAAGGTTGACATCTTCTTACTCCTATATCTTTCTTTCTTTTTTTTGCTTAAATTTTTTAGTTGTAAGCCAGGTATAGTGATGCACTCCTGTAATCCCAGCACTTTGGGAGGCTGGGACAGGAGAATCACAAGTTCAAAGCCAGCCTCGGCAAGACACTAAGCAACTTATTGAGACTCTGTCTCTAAATAAAACACAAAATAGGGCTGGGGATGTGGCTCAGTGGTCGAGTGCCCCTGAGTTCAATCCCTGGTACAAGAAAAACAATTTTTTTTTAGTTGTAGATGGACACAGTATCTTTATTTATTTATCTTTTTTAAAATCTTTATTTATCTTTAAGTGATGCTGAGGATCAAATCCAGTGCCTCATGTGTGCTAGGCAAGTGCTCTACCACTGAGCCACAACCCCAGCCCCCTGTACCTCTCTTTGCTTTTGAATAAATACTTTTGAACTCTAAATGAGAGTCTTAAAAATATTGTTGAGTAAATGAAACACAATTTAGGAAAGTCTTAGATTAAGATATCTGGCATTTTAAAAAATTGTTCTTTCCCAAGCTCCCCCAGATAATCTAGGATGGTGATTATATGTAGCCATGAATTAAGCCAAGAGGTCAAATATGTCCCCTCATTAAATCAGATGGGGAAACTAATGGCAAAGCCCTGATTACAAAGACCTTGGAAAGGAGCAGTGCCTTCTTCTCTTTTTTCTCTGGCTTGAAAAGGTTGGGACCGTTTGGAAGAGCAGCAACACCCTTAGCTTATTAGCCACCCCTGTGAGCCAGTGGGTCCACCCTGCACTGCAGATCAGTAGTGTGCTTATACACACCCTCCAAAAGAGGTATGTATCATGGGGGGTTCACAAGTTGTCTTTTTCTCCCTATAGAATCGAAGCCATCACAAGCTCAGGACAGATGGGTTCTTTCATACGCCTCAAGCAGTTCTTGGAGGTAAGATGCCCACAGTCCAACACATCTCAGATGTTGACTTAAACACACCTGTGACTGAGAAGTCCTGCACCTCCAAACACTGATGGCAGCCTTCCCCTCTAGTTCATCCAGGCCCTTCTGTTTGTTAATGATTCCCACTTGCCTCTGGACTGGAGCTGCCATTTCATTTTCTTCCTGCATGTCATTCTCCATGCTGCCTGTGAAGCAGCTATCCTAAGAGATGAATAAAATATATATAATGAATCTTCTCTCACCAATACTGTTTTTTGGTGGTTTGTTTGCTTTTGGTTTTGGTTTTGGTTTGTGTGTGTATGTGAGTGATACTGTGGGAGGAACCCAGGGGTGCTGTACTACTAAACTATACCCCAGCCCTGTATTTTTTTTTTTTTTTTTTTTTGGTGGGGTTCTTTTCTTTCTTACTTTCTTTGTTTCTTTCTTTTTTTGTCATTTTTGGAATTAGGGGTCGAACCCAGGGCTTTGTGAAAGCAAGGCAGCCACTTTGCCACTGAGCTACATCCCAGCCCTGTATTTTTTACTTGGAGACAAGGCTGGCCCTGAACTTGCAATCCTCCTGCCTTATTTCCCAGGTAGCTGAAATTACAGGTGCGGCCACCAGGCCTGGCTTTACCAATACAATGTTTGCTTGTTGACCAAGTTCTTTTCTGTATCTTGGGTTTGGGGAACTGGTAAGTGTGGTCACTTTTCTCCACAAGAAGAGACTGTACTTTCAGTTGGACTCTCCTCCTATTTCCAACTGCCAAGAAATTTTTTTTTTTTAACTTTAGATACAACTTTTTAAAAAAATTTTATTTATTCTACTTAGGTATATATGACAGCAGGGTGTGGGTTTTTTTCTTGTTGTTGTTGTTTTTGGTACCAGGGATTGAACTGAGGGGCACTGGACCACTGAGCCACATCCCCAGCCCTATTTTGTGTTTTATATAGAGACAGAGTCTCACTGAGTTGCTTAGCACCTCGCCTTTGCTGAGGCTGGCTTTGAACTCGTGATTCTCCTGTCTAAGCCTCCCAAAGTGCTGGGATTACAGTCATGTACCACGGTGCCTGGCCAGAATGCATTTTGATTCATTGTACGCTGCCAAGAAGTTTTAAGAGGTTAATTTTCAAAAATAATTTGAAACTCTGTAGTAGATCTACTAAGATAACCCACTGTGAGCTTTCAGGAGCCCATTTGGGAAAACAGTGAAAATGACCCGCGAGGCCAGGCCGTGGGAGGCAGGCTGGGCCATTTGGGAGGCTGCCAGGCCATAGCAGCACTTCATCTGCTCTAATCTTACACAGAACCAGCAGTCTTAGTTACGGGCTTTTTCCTTTTCGTCTACTCTTCCATAGGACTTAAACTTGCTGTCTGTCATTCCGAATTTCTTCCAACTGTAAAGCTTAAGATGCAGTGTTATTAGAAACTCATTCTGAGGGCTGGGATTGTAGCTCAGTGGTAGAGCACTTGCCTCGCATGGGTGAGGCCCTGGGTTCGATCCTCAGCACCACATACAAAGCAATAAAATAAAAATACTTTGTGTCCATCTACAACTAAAAAATATTTAAAAAAAAGAAAAGAAAAGAAAAGAAACTCATTCTGAGTCAGGTGTGGAAACACACACTTGTAATTCCACTCAGAAGTCTGAGGCAGGAGAATCACAAGTCCAAAGCCAGCCTTGGCAACGTGGCAAGACCCTGTCTCAAAGTGAAAATTAAAAACACACACACACACACACATACACACACGAGAGTGGGGGGAGAAAGTGCTGAGAGAGACAAACTCATTCTCTTTTTGTCTTTCCCTAACCAGAAGTGTTTGCAACGCAAGGAGATTCCTGTCCCCAAGGGCTTTCTTACTTCCTCCTTCTGGCGTTCCTGATGTCACTCCCATCACCCACCATCACCATTGTATTGCGAAGAGTCAAGAATAAAGCAACTGAAGACAGTTGTTTTTGGAAGAAGTCGTGTTAAATTTAGAAATTTGTCAGTGTGTGTGTTTTACATATTTGACCATGTGACTAGGCGAGATTTTCATGGGTCACAAAATCTTGGTGATTCCTTTACAAATTTGGTAACTCATTAAGGCATCCACATGCTGGATTAAATAGAATTGGCTTTTCTGTTTTTTGCAAAATTTGTGAGCAGAGCTGTTTAGTTCTTGGTCTCATCTTTTATTTCCTTTGTCTCTGAGTGTCTTTCAGAAAGTTGGTGATACCATAGCCATTTTACTGAGCTGGACTGAGCCCACCATTTCACCCCCTCCCCAGCCCTGTTCAGATGAATTCTCAGAAAGAGACACCAAAGTATCATTAAATGGTTAAAGCCAAATCCTTACATGCAAGTCTGGGTTACGGTGGTTTTGCCTTTCTCAGCTTGTGAAGCAATTCTAAATGCAGAGGAGTTATGTGATGTGTAGTTAAATAAAGACATTGGGAGGAATTATAATTTTTTTCATGTTCCAAGTAATGAATGATGATGATGATTAATTTTCCTGACTGAAGCCACTGCAGAAACCAGAACTTGGATATTGAGATAAAAATTGCAATTTGTTTTATGGAAAGACTCATTCTCTATTATACTGCAGAGGCAGCAGCCACAAATCTGTCCTGCTATGCTGAGTGCTTTGTGGGCATGTATTCACTAGTACCCAAGTAGCTTGACGTGACCCATTCTATGAATCCTGACTGCAGTGCCAAAAAATAAGTAATAAAGCTTGATTTTTTAAAAAAAATATTCATTGCTGATATATAGTTGAGTTAATATAATCAATTTCCTGTACCTTGAGTTGTGTAAATCATTAAGGGAATTGTGTACTTGTAGTACACAAATCTAGGTATGAAATATATTTTTTCCTTTTTTGACTTTTTTTCTTTTTTTTTTTTTGTGGTACCGAGGATTGAACCCAGGACTGCTCTACCACTGAGCTACACCCCTAGCACATTTTTGAGACTGAGACAGGGTCTCACTAAGTTGCCCAGGTTGTTCTTGAAATTTGGATCCTCCTGCCTCAGCCTCCTGAGTTGCTGGGACTGTAGGCATGCTCCACAGTGCCCTTTTTGTCTTCTTGATGTTTACCTCCCAAGGAAAGAAAAAGAGAAAAATCTTAAAATACTGACGTCTGTTGGTAGGCACAGGCAGAGCAACTGAAGCACCTAGGAGAGGTGGGCTCCATTCACTCTCAGGTTTTGCGGTCATTCACCCTCTCTTTACTTTGAAATTGTGCTTGATGCCAGCTTCTGAGGGCAGAGCTTCCCAGCTGGAGTGTTCTGGCACTCCCTCCTCCTCCGTTCCAGGGCTGCTGGACAGAAATGGTGAGTGGAATCCTCAAGGTCAGGTGCCCTTGGCTCTCCCTCTGTTTACCTATGCCTCACAAACAATGTCATTTTCTATGTGCCACCGCCAGGAACATGGAAAGGCTGGAGAGCACTGACTTCAGGACAGGGGTGTTGTGGAAAGGATGGAGTTCAACCCTCAGTCAGTCAGCAGATGGAGCCTTGGTGCAGATTTCAAAAAGACTTCCCTTCCTTTAAGATACTACTGCCCCCTGCTGAAAATGTGCCTGTTAACAATTTAGAATTTAGGGTACTAACTGGCGCCTATCAGAGTTGGACAGCTCATGTTTCACACATTCATCAAGCAGGGCCCCAATGGGGCTCGGGGACCATTGGTGCCATTGCTGCTGTACATGCTGTATGTGTGGGGCTTCATGTAAGATCATACATGAAGAAATGCCCAAAACCGAAACACGAAGCTAGGCACACACCCATAGTTGAAGCTACTCAGAAGGCTGAGGCAAAAGGATCGCTCAAGCCCAAGAGTTTGGCAATTAAAATACAGCAAGGAGCCGGGTGTGGTGGCGCAAGCCTGTAATCCCAGCACTTAGGGAGGCTGAGATAGAAGAATCATGGGTTCAAAGCCAGCCTCAGCAATGGCGAGGCGCTAAGCAACTCAGTGAGACCCTGTCTCTACATAAAACACAAAGTAGGGCTGGGGATGTGGCTCAGTAGTCGAGTACCCCTGAGTTCAATCCCTAGTACCAAAAAAAAAAAAAAAAAACCACACAAAATAGGGCTGGGGATGTGGCTCAATGGTCGAGTACTCCTGAGTTCAATCCTTGGTACCAAAAAAAAAAAAAATACAGCAAGGATCTATATATTTTATTTTTGAAACCTTTATTTATTTATGTATTTTGTATGTGGTGCTGAAGATCAAACCCAGTGCCTCGTGTGTGAGGCAAGCGCTCTACCACTGAGCCACGACCCCAGTCCCCATATATTTTATTTTATGTTATATTGTTATTTATTGGTACTGGGGCACTTAACCACTGAACCACACCCCAGCCCTTTTTATATTTTATTTTGATACAGGGTCTTGCTAAGTTGCTAAGGCTGTCCTTGAAATTTGGATCCTCCTGCCTCAGCCTTCTGAGTCACTGGGATCACAGACATGTACCACTGCTCCCAGCTGTATTTCACCTTTTTAAAAGAGATGGAGGGGCTGGGGTTATGGCGCAGTGGTAGTGTGCTGGCCTAGCACGTGGGAGGCACTGGGTTCGATCCTCAGCACCATATAAAAATAAAGATATTCTGTCCACCCACAACTAAAAAGTAAATATTTAAATAAATAAATAAATAAATAAATAAATAAATAAATAAATAAAAGAGATGGAGCTGGGCTTGGTGGTGTGTGCCTTTAAAATCCCAGCTACTCAGGAAGCCAAGGCATGAAGATTACAAGTTTGAAGCCAGCCTCAGCAACTTAGCAAGACCCTGTCTCAAAAAATAAAAAGGGCTAGGAACGTGGCTCAAGTGGTTAAGTGCCCTGGGGTTCATTCCCCAATACCAATAAATAAATAAACAGGTAAAACATTTTTTTAAAAAGGGAAAAATTTAAATATGAAAAATCACCACGGGCTGGGGATATAGCTCATTGGTAGAGTGTGTGCTTAACGTGTAAAGTCCTGGGTTCAGTCCCCAGCACCAAAAAACAAAACAAAATTCCGAATGGGCAAGATGATATTAAAGTTTCTCATAATGCTTTAATATTCTTCCTCTAGATGTATTTAGCAGTTTTGCATGTGTCAGTCGGTAGCAGTATTCCTGATATATTCTCAGAGGTAAACCAAGAAAGGAGAGCATTAGGAGGCCAAGGTTTTGATATCCACTGATAGTGTCGCCTCAGAGATCATGATCACCAGGGGACTGATGTAGCTCCACATGGGCAGGAGCATCAGATTCCTTACCAGAGAACGCCAAGAGCTGCATTTGCTTTTCAACTCCAGTACTCGTCTGCTGGCTTTCTTTCCAAGTTGACCTCATTTCTTAGGCCAAGTGCTCACATTTTTGTCATATCATTGTCCTATATTATCTTTGAGCAAATGTGATGATGCACTGAAAAGTCCAGTAGGACAGAAACTGCCGTCCACTGTGAAGAATGGAGTGCTCTGGGGATTTCCCACCTATGCATTGGGAGCTTTCCCCTCCTTCTCAAACTTCCTGTGATGGTAGCAGTGACACTATTAGGTCTGGACATCTCAGGCCCAGACCTTAAACTCTTCGAAAGTTCTTTAAGAGCTGCAGCTTCTTTTGGCGTGTGTGCATGGTACTGGTGATTGAACCCCAGGGCCTTGAGCATGCTAGGCAGGCATTCCACCACTGAGCTATATTTAAAAAAAATTTTGTTTTAAAAATCTTTATGTTGAGGCAGGATCCTGCTAAGTTGCCCAGACTGTCCTCAAACTTGTGATCCTCCTGCCTCAGTGTCCCAAGTCACTGGGATTATGGTCCACAGAGCTTCCTACACATCTGGCCATTCCCTTTCCTTTTCTTTGTTCTCTCTAATGAATTCCTTATAATGGAATTCCTGTGGAGCTACAGCAAACACAGATGAGAGCTGTAGTCTTACACCTCGTGATGCCTTTACAAAAACACTCACTGTAAGCCAGGCACAATGGCGCATGCCTGTAATTCCAGCACTTTGGGAGGCTGAGTCAGGAGAATCACAAGTTCAAAGCCAGCCCTCAGCAATGGCGAGGCACTAAGCAACTCAGTGAGACCCTGTCTCTACATAAAACACAAAATGGGGCTGGGGATGTGGCTCAGTGGTCAAGTACCCCTGAGTTCAATCTCCAGTACAAAAAAAAAAAAACAACTCATTGGGACAATTTGTAAAAGTTGAATAAAGTCTATGTATTAGACAACAGTATTTTGTCAACATTGATTTCTTGACCGGTAAACAAATACATAAGGAAGGAAATGAGAATGATATCTACAAATTATTTTCAAATGATTTGGAGAAGGGATGAACCTATATGTATAGATATGTATATATATTTTTTTATTCTATGTGTATATGAGCATGTACACATAGAATAATAAAGCAAATGTGGTCAAAGGTTAACAATAAAGGAATCTGGATGAAGGGTATTTGGGGTTTCTTATAATATTTTGGCAAAGTTGAAATTATTTCAAAATTAAAAGGTGACCTCACCCCCAAAAAATATCTCCAAAAAACAAAACCAAAAGACCCCTTCATATACCAGGTGCAGTGGCACATACTTGTAGTCCCACCTACTTGGGAGGCTGAGGCAGGAAAATCATAAGTTTTAGGCCAGCTTGGGCAACTTAGCAAGACTCTGTCTCAAAACAAAATTTTAAGAAGGACTGGGGATGTAGGTCATGGTAGAACACTTGGCTAGTGTATGTGGGGCCCTAGGCTCTATCCTCAGTACTACCAAAAACTCCCCCACAAAACCAATAAAACAAAAACCCTTCATGTTTCCAGTTGTTCCAACAAGATGACAAGATCACACTCTAGAAACTACAATCTTAAAACTCAATCCTGGTGATTAAGGTGGTCTTGAAGCCATCAACTTGTAATAGGATGGAAAGTTTAAGCAGGTTTTTGGGGTTTTTTTGTGGTACTGGGGATTGAATTCAGGGACACTCAACCACGGAGCCACATCCCCAGCCACCCTCCCTGTTTGTTTTTTTTTTTAATTTAGAGACAAGGTCTCACTGAGTTGCTTAGGGCCTTGCTAAGTTGCTGAGGCTGACTTTGAACTCAGATCCTCTTGCCTCAGCTTCCCGAGCTGCTAGGATTACAGGCATGCGCCACCACGCTTGGCGATAAAATCAATCTATCAGGGCTCAAAAGCAGAACTGAACCCAGGGCTTCACACGTGCTAAGTAAACACTGAGATATAGCCCCAGTATTCTATTTTGAGACAGAGTCTCATTTAGTTTCAAGGCTGGCCTTAAACTTGGAGATCCTGTAACATATTTTAGAAATGGCTAAACCTAGGCAGATGGAGGAAATAATACAGTGGTAAGGTAAATTGGAACAAGATTGTGGAGGCTCTGGAAATTCATTTAAATAATTGGGCTATTCTGTAGGCAATGGGAAGCTACTAAAGTTTTCTGAGAAGGTTTGACATGGTTTGTAAAACTAATTCTAACAAAATGCTTAAAATGAACAGGAGGGATGGAGACTGTTCCAGCCTAATAGGTAGTCTCACAAGGATACAGAGGTGACATAACGGGATGAGTTAGGACAGTCATTGGGCAAGGGGAAGGGGGAGCTCACCCCTCTGCTGTCATCTGGAGTCTTAAGCAAGTCAGCCTGATGAGGCTGAATTTCCAGCAGTAATCAGTCCTCTTCTCGAAAGTACTTGATCTCAGAAACAATCACTTGTGCTTGTTTTGTTGTTTTTCTTTTACAGTCCAGGGATTGATCCCCAGGGGTACTCTACCACTGAGCCACATCCTCAGTCCTTTTTATTTTTGAGACAGAGTCTTGCAACATTGCCCAGATTGGCCTCAAACTTGCAATCCTCTTGCCTCAGCTTCTCCTGTAGCTGGAAGTACAGCTGTGCATCACTGAACTGAGCAAAATTTTAACCATTTTTAAGTGTACAGTCAGTCCTATGACATTAAGTACAATCACAATGTTGTGCAACCATCACTGTCTAGAACTTTCTCATTATCCAGATAGAAACTGTACTCCCCATTCCTTCCTCCCCACAACCCTTGGTGACCACTATTTTACTTTGTCTTTATGAGCCTGACAATTCAGGGATCTTATATAAGTGGAGTCATATAATATTTGTCCTTCCGTGTCTGGCTTATTTCACTTAGCATAAAGTCCTCAAAATTTATCCAGTCACTGTGTTTGGAAGAAGCGTGCTATTGCTGGCCAGCTCTGACACTGCAGAATGTCATGTGGGAAGAAGTGCAGTCCCCTTGCCAGCATGGCTCTACCTAATCTGTTCCTTTCTTTACAGGGAGGAAAAATAGTTCAAGTGCTTGCTTTTGAACTGGGGGGGAGGCAATGTTTCTCTTAGAGAACTATGTGGCTGGGACATGTGAAAACATCATTATAATCAGTGTATTTCCCAACAGTTGACCTTTTGAACAACTTGAGAAGGTAGGTGCTAGGACTACTGAGATGATTAAGTTTAGGGTGCATATCAAGCCTTCAGCAGACTGCTGGAACCAGAAGGAGCATGGAATCCATTCCTATCCACTGCTTCTTGGGAGGCAGGGAGAGATGTGACTGGGAGCATGGAGTGACTGCTTGCAGAGTTGCCACACTGTCCTGTGGTTTTGGTTTTGTTTTTCCTAGAAAACAAAGAAGGTCATTATCTGCTTTATCCTTTTCCTGTCGCTACACCTAGCAGAGTGAGTGTAAGGCATCTGCTAAAACTAGTTCAAGGGAGGGAGTCAAGATAATAGAACACATGAAGAATGGCTTTTGAAATATCTTGCTTCCAGTGCCAAATGCAGACTGGGGTGGGTGAGTGAGTGGGAGCCGGAGAGGGCTGGGGATACTGTTTCTTGGCCATGGCTCAGATCCGAAAAAGCGTTGACAAATAAGATTTCAGTTTCTATATCAGAACAGAGCGCTCTCTTGGGTCTCCAATTTGTTTTACATCTGGTAGAAGCAGTAAAACCTCCATTTCACTATGGGGCCAGGGTGATTGAAAAGAAAAACCCACAGTCCTGAACCCTCCCCCCCCTTGCTGGAGTAGAGGGTCTTAGAAATTTTGGAGAGCTGATTGTGTTAGCCCTTTCATAACCAGGGCTGAACATCTGATTAAAAATTTTGCTGCGGCTGGCTGGAGAAGAGGCTGTGGATGCCATCAGCTATTTTCAGAAATGCACATGCCCGGGAGGAGTTACCCAGCCCTGTTTTCTCTGCATTGAAGATTGCAGGAAATGCCTCTCAGCTCCTACGCTTTTCCTCCAGATTCTGTAGAGCTGCTTCTGGGGTGTGGCCATTCCTTTTCTTTTCTCTGCACTCCAGTGGAGTGGGGATAGGGCAATTTTTCCTTGTTATCATGGCCACAGCAAAGGCATTTTGGAAACCAGGTTACAGATCTCAGGCCCAAGAGAAGCAGCCAAACTGCAAAGGACCAGGAAGCACAGGGCTGGGCCTGGCCCCACATTCTGGTGCAAAGCCCAGCGCCTTTATATTTATTTAAAGAGGAGGGCTGCTTGGTAACCAGGAGGCCGAGGCCTTCCTGAGCTACAGAGTTCTCTGCCTGACTGCACAGGAACGAGCTGGGTGTTACTCCTGATCATGACTGTTGCCTGCTTAGCTGTCCCCGAGATGGGGGTAGGGAAAGGGTTTTGTAATGGAGGGCTTCTGACTACAGAAGTTAGAGCCAGGCCTTTAATCCGCTAGGATGATAAAAAACAGAAATCGCAGGAATCTTATTTTTCTCTTCTCACAAACCCAGCATTCACCTGCATCACTGTGTCTCCCTTTTGTACCTGAACACAGTAGTTTCAGCTGTTTGTATTCAACCCCTAGCTTTTCTGCTCACTAGCTGCCTGACCTGGAGCAAGAGACCTAGTCTCAATGTCAGGGTGTACATTTGTACAATTATTTGTACAAATAATATCTACCTCGTAAAATTATTGCAAAGCTTTAAAAAATTAAAAGGTAACACATGAGGGGCTGGGGTGTGGCTCAGTGGTAGAGCGCTCGCCTAGCATGCGTGAGGCACTGGGTTAGATTCTCAGCACCACATATAAATAAACAAAATAAAGGTCCATTGACAACTAAAAAATATTAAAAAAAAAAAAAAGGTAACACATGAAATATTTAGCTTAGTGCCTGGTACACAAGGATAGTTCAATTGTGGGAAAAGGAACCTGAATGTCCTGTTTATGAAACACGACTGATACACCCTACGCCACTGGTGACCGGCGAGAAAGCAAAAGCTTTTTAAATAAACTATTAATTCTCCAAATCCTGTAATGACAGACTTATGGCCCGAATTAGCCTATTTTTTTCTTTTTTTAAAATATCTTTATTTATTTATTTTTATGTGGTGCTGAGGATCGAACCCAGTGCCTCACGCATGTGAGGCAAGTGCTCTACCACTGAGCTACAATCCCAGCCCCCCTATTTTTTTCTGATCCGGATTTGACCTTTTTTCTTATATCTTCTTCAAAGCCAGAGCCCCAAATCATCCTCGTTTTCTTGACTCCAGCCCCAACCAGAGCAGGCTGACTTGGGTCCCCAGCGCCAGCCTCCTCTTGGGAAAATGGGGCAGAAGAGGAGCATTCAGGTGATCTCACCCACAGGGACTGGGTGTTTTTCCGGCCGAGGCGCGCAGCATCCCTAACCAGACTGCAGCGAAGGCCCCTGCCCCGCCCTTCGCCGCAGTCCTGGAAGGGCTCCCAGGGGCGAAGGGGTGCGGTGCAGATTCTCTGCAGGGCGGGCGGGGAGGGGCAGGATTGGAGGATCCAAGCTGCAGGGAGAGAGGTTGCGCCGCCAGGGCGGAGGCAGTGATTGCACTGCACCATCACCCCCACCCTTTGCGCGCGCCCTATTTCCCCAGCCTCCCGCCGCCCTCTCCTCGCGCGCCTCCTCCCTGCGACGCCGCTTCGGCCCCTTCCGCGCGCGCTCGGTCCTTTCCGCAGAGCGGTCGGGCGACTAGCCCGCGGGAGCTCCGCCCCCTTCGCTCCTCCGGCGCGCTCCCCCGCCCCTCGTTCCTCACCCGGCCGCTTCCCCCCTGCCCGCGTCCGCCCGCCGCGGGAACGCGCGCGACTGCCTATAAAAGAGGCAGGGCGCGCGCGTCGCCGCCACTACCCGCTGCGGCGCGAACGGCGCGGAGGGGAGGCCGCGGAGGCTCGTCGCTTCTTCAGCACCCGTCAGCCCGGGCACCCACGGCCCTCATCCACTAGGAGCCGGTGAGAGGGGCCGCGGGCCAGCTCGGGCGAGTGCGGGGCCCTGGGTAGTCGACCTCGGGCGGGAGCCCGCAGCCCCCGGGCGGGGCGGGGCGGGGCCGGCGCGCGGACAGGTGAGCGGGGCAGGCCTGGTCGCCCTCTCGGCGTCCCCGCCGCCGGGCGAGCCGCCGTCACCGCCCTTGTGGCGCGAGGGCTGCGGGGGAGCTGCGGGCCCCGCCGCGGCGCCGGCTTGTCATTGACGGGGGGAGGGGGCGCGAGGCCGCGGCAGGTGGGTGGGAGCTCGGTCTGCTCTCCGCCATCTCCTCTTCCCTGCCCGCGCCGACCCCGGTCCCCTGCCTGGGTGGAGCGACGGGTGCAGCCCGCTTTCCCGAGTCAACGAAGGCAGTGCCGGCCACCCCTCGAAGAAGGAAGAGCCCAGCGCATCGAGTGAAGGGCTCCTTGACTCCAGTCCCTTGCTGCAGCGAGACTGTCGGCCCTCTCTAACCCAAGAAAGGTCGGAGGTTGGCCGGCTCCTTTCCTTTCCGTGTAATAAACATTTCTTTCCTTCCCAGTTGTGATCTTCTTGTAAATAGTAGGGAGATAGGGCGCTTGCTTGGCATGAGACCCAAATCAAATAACTTAATAGCTTAGAGTTCTTTTTGTGTGTGTGTGTGGAACTGAGTCCTTCACGTCGAGGGCAGTGTATTATTTCAGTATATTATTTGTCAAAAATTCTACAGCCATGCCAGTGTGGAATGATAGAGCAGTCTTTTTGTTTGGAAGCTGCCCAGCGAATTTGATTAGACGGTTCCCAAAGAAAAGGGCTTTTAAAAATCTCTCTTAGGTATTGGAATAAAATGTTATAAATAAGGGGCTTGTTAAAGTTAAGACTTAAGTATGTTTTAAATGAAAGGCATGAATAGCTCAGAAAGCTGGGTTAAGATGATTCTTGAACTGCTCCACCACCTTGTCAAGTCTCTTTTATATAATAGATCCAAAAATATTTAGGTCCTTTGTTCAGTGTTCATCATGATATCTTAGAAAAACTTAACCATCATGGCCGTCGGGGAAGAATAGAAGAGAGGCCATATGAAGTATTTTCATAATGAGAAATTGCGTCGTCATAGCAATTGGATTTAAGTAAAACAATGTGTCAAAGATGGAAGGGTGGGGGTGTCTTGCAGCCAAGAAACAAAATCTTAAGAACAGCAACAGGAACACTCAGCTATTGAGCCCTGGTTCCCATTCCTGAATCTAGTCATTTATTTTTCCTTTTCATTGCAGCTGACGTCTTAGATTTTGAAAGGTCAAAAGTTGAAGTCAAAGTTTAAAAAATGTGCTACAGTCAAGGGCCTCTGCAGGAAATTAACAATAAGCTGTTTTTAGTAATTGGGCCAATAATTACTCAAAGGGCCTCTCAAAGTGTGTTAACTGTTGCCCAGGGACCTAAGTGAAGATAATGGAAAGGAGGATTTGCCCTGTACTGCAGAGTGTGAGAGTTTACTATAAGCAGTTCTTATAGTAAACCATCAGCTTGGTAACTTATTCTCTGATATGCTTTTGGTCTTGGCAGTATGTTTTGTGGTAATCTCATTGGAGAAATGTGATATGTCACAGGCCCCAATGTAAGTCTGTCAAGCAGTCTAATGAACAGGTTTAGATGGGGAGAGTTGTCTTAAGTATATCTGGGTCCCCTGAGTTAGAATTTTCTTTTCCTTCCCTGACTTCATGCCAAAGGGTGGGGCCACTGCAGATCCTGAGAAGTGGACCACAGGAATAGTCCTCCACCTCCTGTCATTGCTGAACCTGCACTGAGGACAGAGGGTCAGAGGGCAGACTGCCTTTGTAATCAATCCTCCTTGGGCTATGTGAGAACTCCATTAGCTATGCACCCACATTTGCTTTAGCACATCAGCTGTGGCCATACTATAGAAGAATGCAACACTCTGGTGGCAAATGCTGACCCAGGAATGCAGAGGACTGCATAGCGGATCACTTGGGGCCAGTTCAATGGAACTGCTGTTCAGTGAACCATCGCCTCCTGTCCAGCTCTTTCACATATTCCTTTTTTTGGTACTGGGATTGAACTCAGGGGTACTCGACCACTGAGCCACATCCCCAGCCTATTTTGTGTTTTATGTAGAGACAGGGTCTCACTGAGTTGCTTAGCACCTCGCCATTGCTGAGGCTGGCTTTGAACTCACGATTCTCCTGTCTCAGCCTCCCTAAGTGCTGGGATTACAGCCTTGCGCCACTGCGCCCGGCTCACATATTTCTTTTGTACCAGTTTTAAACAGGAAATAGTAGTTTGTAAAGGATATGAACCTGTAAGCTAGGCCCAGTAGATATTTCTTCATAGCTTGAGTTCTGTCTTTTTTTTTTTTTGGTACCAGGGATTGAACTCAGGGGCACTCGACCACTGAGCCACATCCCCAGCCCTATTTTGTGTTTTATGTAAAGACAGGGTCTCACTGAGTTGCTTAGCACCTCCCTGTTGTTGAGGCTGGCTTTGAACTCACGACTCTTCTGTCTCAGCCTCCAAAAGTGCTGGGATTACAGGTGTGTGCCACTGTGCCCAGCTTTGAGTTCTATCTTGTTCTGATAATTTCATTAAATATTACTTTTTTATTACTGAATGGAAGGGGAATTGGAAATCATCTAGTCCAGGAATTCTCAGTTTATCAGAATGTGGATGGGAGATGACATGTTTAGTTTTAAAAGTATGCTCAGACCAGTCTGGGTTTGTAGCTCAGTGGTAGAGCATTTACCTGGCATTTGTGAGGCTATAATCCCCAGTACTGGAAAAAAAAAAAAGTATATTCATTATTATTATTTTGACAAGTGGGGAAACTGAGGCCCCAAAGGGGCTGTGATTTGGCCAAGGCTGCACATCTAGATGATAGTAACAGCTAAGACTTGGGAACCTTGATTCTCTTTCCACTTTTTAAATCCCTAGTGAGATTTAGATGCTGTATGGAATATCAAAAAGAACATGCTGGGAAAATATCTGAAATTTGATTTTCACTTGTATTCATATATTTTAACAGGTCAGTTTTCTTCATTTTGAAATGAGTCTGTTCCATTTGCCCTTAGAAGCTTGTTGTCTTGCTCTCCCCCCCCTCTTTAGACTGCACATTCCTCCATCATGTTGTCATCGTTTCGTAAACGCAGAGTCCAGGTATTTGACCAGCATGCAGAAAATGTGTTGCCTTTTCTGTTTTGCCTGGCTTGCAGTGAAGACACATCTGTGTCAAAAAGGTTGAATGATCCAAAGAGAGGGGGAAAACACCCTGCCTGCATGACCTTTCTGTTAAACAGATTGGTTTGGGTTTTTGGTGTTACATGATCAGAAGTCTTAGTATGTGGGCTGGGATTGTAGCTCAGTGGTAGAGCGCTTGCCTTGCATGCGTGAGGCCCTGGGTTCGATCCTCAGCACCACATACAAAGCAATAAAATAAAGACATTGTGTCCATCTACAACTAAAAAAAAAATTAAAAAAAAAAGAAGTCTTAGTATATATAAATTTCCAAAGCCTCCCATCTTTTTCACCTTCCTCTCTTTCTCTTTTGGCATGAATCTATTTCTTATTACCATCCTGGTGTTTGCATGTGGTGTTTCCTGATTTTTTTTTTTTTTTAATTGATGGCTGCTTGGTTCTTAAGAACCAAGGAACTAAAGAGATTATTCTAGTTATTTGGGGAAATTATGATCTGAAAACATGTAGTGTAAGTAGTATCTTTCAAATTTGACATATATTGCGAACTTGGGTTTGTTTCCTTTTCCATTGACTTCTTTCTTCTGCCACAATCCCTGCAATGAAATGGAGCTTGCATTTCTAAAAAAAAAAAGCTCTCTGTATATTTGTTTTATTTGTATCATTTTTTTGCGTGTTTGGTAAAATTGGACCTTTTCCAAAAAGGAAAAAAAAGTTTGAAATTATTATCTTGATATCTTAAAATGAGAAATAAAAGCTTTGGAAATTTCTAGTGATTATAGGTGATAAATCCAAGGCAGGCCTTTTTATAAATCAGACCAGCTAATTACTTAAATGAGATTTATAAAATAGGCCACATAATCACCTTTTTCTGTTTTGAATCTTAGTAACAATATGTTGCACTTAAATACCTTTCATCTGAATTTTACAGGTTAAAAGGTAAGTAGCAGCAAGATAGTATTTGGGAAGCATTCTGAAGTAAGTTTTCTTATCATTGCTCTGCATTTCTGGATTTTGATGCAATGCAGTATGAATCTTTTGCTTTCTTAAAGCTAAGTCCCTGCTCACCTCTGCAGAATTGCGCTAACAACTTGAATTAATTGATGTGGAGGCTGACATGCAGATCCATGATCCTGATTGGAATGTGGTTTTAAGCAAAAATATTTGCTTTTTTTATTTATGGTATTGAAAGTCTTACTTCATGTATTTTTTATTTCTCTGCTTACCATCAGATCTGCCACTAAAATCTGCAGCTAAGCTGGTTTTGAGTTAATTTGTTTAATCCGAGAATCAACTGGTATTTCAGTTTTATGGGTGCTAACTGATTTTTTGGTGGTTTGTTCTCGGGGGAGCCCTTCCACAACCCTGGATGTAGTTCTCTTGCTTTGTGCAAATCTAAAATTTAGTGATAGGCTGGCTTTGTAAGCCACAGGAAAAAAAGATATTGTCAGTTCTGCACATTTGGGCTCTGACTAAGCAACAAAAACAAAACTGATGAATGGTTTCCGTGACCTTTTGCCTTGGGGTGATGTTTATGAATTTTTCCATAGAGCCAAATGATCCATTTAACCCATTAGTCCCTAAAAACCTCTTTCTTGCAAAACAGTGTAGCAATACAGCTCATGTCCTATCTGAAAATCACCCTTCATTTTGTTGTGTTCCAAATGCCTCTTAAAATCCAGCACTCCCAGTTTGCTGAAAGAATGGCACTCCCAATGCTTTGTTCTTAAATAGAGTCTCTTTTCATCTTCATTTTTTTTCTCTTTTGGGGTTCCATAGAGAAACTGATTGCTGAATTCTCCTACTCTGAGATCTGTGTGAGGGCGTCCTAAGCCACTCACTGCAGGTGCCAAGTTTGCAGAATCCAAAGCATTTGACCTTTGGTTTGAAAATGTTTGCATCTCCAGTCCCTTGTGTTGCTTAACACAGTGTGAATCCCACCCACTGCCTCTCCTTCGTAAAGTACATGCTCCTACAGTGGCACATAGCTCCCATAGATTAGGTGAAAGTGTTTTAGAATTCCCTAAATACCAAGAACTGACAAAAATACTTGTCTATTGGCATTCATCAGGAAGACAAAGATATTCATGTTCAAGTCTGTTTTGTAGGAATCCATTCCTAGTTGATAATATGTATAAGTTTGTGTTGGATATGAGGAGTCATTTTGTCGGCATATTTTGTCTTTGGATTTAATTAGAAATTTCTAGCTAAACTTATGCATTTAGAACCCTCTGTTTCATCCCAGAGATCTGGCAGTATTTTAAGAACGCTGAGGAGTCCTTTTCATTTGTTACAATAGAGGACATGGTTGTAATTCTTGTTTTATCCCCCTGAGATCAAGTCACTTTGCTTGCTGAATGAGGCAGCTAAGATTCTGACTGCTGCATTGCAGTGTTTCTAAATAGCCTGCGTCCTCAGTATTCTCTAATATTTGCAAACATATAACTTTTTCCTCCAATTACCTTAAACAGGACACTGTCCTTAAACCTAGAAAATATGTTAGCACTTTGTTTCCCCTCCTTAATTCTCTGTGAACATGGATTTGATTGGCAAAATCAGAGTTGACAAGTGGCTTTGAGATAAGCATTTAAATGCACTCTTAGGAAGTCCCTCAGCTGCGGTATTTAGGCAGTTAGTGGAGAAGACAGACAGGCTGGTAAGTTTAGAGATTGTTTTTTTTTTGAGGACGCATTTCCCAGATTCTTCCTTTCTAGTACTTTCAAGGCGTTGATCCCATAAAGCTGGGGACTGCCCAGAACATTCTCTGTGGAGTGTGCCTTGTCAGAATGCTGCATGTTGCCAGCACAGGGGCAGGTTCTTGCAGTATGCAGCCTTAGTCATGGAAGCAATGTGGTGCACACAGGCAGAGTCCAAGAAATTCCAGTAACTCTCTGACAGTTTTTGTGCGTGAGAGAGATTGTAGCACCTTTGGGTGGCAGTGATTCTTGGTGATATTTATGAAAATTTTCCAGTGTTTGATGTGGTCTGTGGAAATTGCTCTTAGAAACAAAAATAAACTGGGATTCTTTTTTTGTTTTGCAGTATTGGAGACTGAACCCAAAGGCATTCTGCTACTGAGCTACATCCCCAGTCCCTTTTATTTTTTGAGACTGGGTCTTGCTAAGTTGCCAAGACTGGCCTCCAATTTGTAATCGTCTTGCCTCAGCCTCCCCAGTTGCTGGAATTATAGGAAGGTGCCTGGGTAGAACTGGGACTCTGATAAACTAGAATGCTCCCTATTGGGTTAAGTTGGGGAAAACTCTTATTAACTTATTGTCTTTTTTGTTGTCTCTCATAATCACCCAAATGAAATATCTGAATGCCTATCGCAATGGGAGCACATTGGTGACTTTCAGATGTCTAGCTCCCCAGAGACAGTGGGTTGTGGCTTGGCAGAGCTCCCACCTGCTGACGTCAACTGATCTACTACAGGAAAGAAAAGTCCATTATAGCCTGACCCAAGCACTTGGTATAGAATTGACTTGTTCTACTTCACTGGGGCGACAAAGAGGGCCTTTTAGGTTGGTTAATTTCAACAGGGCCTTGCTGGACCTGTTCCCTGGATTGGTAGGGTTCAATTGCCAAGCTGAGACCGAGCAGGAAGATGAACCTTTGCAGTATTATGGTGGAGATTCCTCCCCTTGCCTCCCGCCCCAAAGAGCTTCTCCCAAATGTTAGTTCTTAGAGATTTCCATGGGAGCTAAAGGATTTTAGAAATTCAGTGTATCCTGGGCTGGGGTTGTGGCTCAGTGGTGGAGTACTAGCCTAGCACATGCGAGGCACTGGGTTTGATCCTCAGTACCACATAAAAATAAATAAATGAAATGAAGGTATTGTGTCCAACTATAACTAAAACAATTTTTTTTTTGGTACTGGAGATTGAACTCAGGGGTACTCGACCACTGAGCCACATCCCCAGCCCTATTTTGTGTTTTATGTAGAGACAGGGTCTCACTGCATTGCTTAGCACCTTGCCATTGCTGAGGCTGGCTTTGAACTCGTGATTCTCCTGTCTCAGCCTCCCTAAATGGTGGGATTACAGGCTTGCACCACTGTGCCTGGCTTAAAAAAATATTTTAAAAATTCAGTGTATCCTGTGATAGGAGACAGGACAAATGCCACACTTTAATCCTGAAAAGTTAGATATTTTTCAGGAACTCATGTGTAGTGTGTTTATCATTTCCATGAGTAACTATAACTACCTTCCCTAGAAAATGTCTTTATAAGATTTTTTTGTTTTTGTTTCTGTTACTGGGGATTGAACCTAGGGGTGCTGTACCACTGAACTACACCCCAGCCCTATTTATTTATTTATTTATTATTGGTATGGGGGATTGAACTCAGGGGCACTCGACCACTGAGTCATATCCCAGCCCTATTTTGTGTTTTATGTAGAGACAGGGTCTCACTGAGTTGCTTAGCACCTCGCTGTTGCTGAGGCTGGCTTTGAACTCAAAATTCTCCTGTCTCAGCCTCCCAAAGTGCTGGGGTTACAGGCGTGTGCCACCATGCCCGGCTTTTATTTTTTATTTTTATGTTTATATTTTTGGTACTGGGGATTGAAACCAGAGGCAGTTAATTACTGAGCCACATCCCCAGTCCTTTTTATATTTTATTTAGAGATAGAGTCTCACTGAGTTGCTTAGGGCCTCACTAAATCTCTTGAGGCTGGCCTTAAACTTGAAATCCCCTGGCCTCAGCTTCCTGTTTGCTGAGATTGCAAGCATGTGCTACCACACCCGGCTTTTATAAAAAAATCTTGTAAACAAGCAAATTAAATTAATAATTTCCTGATGTTTTGCCATCTTGTTTCCTTAGGGATAAGAACAATGGAAGTATGATGTAAATAATTCTAACCTTCATTGTTTACTAACTTAAGACTGAATTTTTGAGGGGAGGGAGGGGGTACCAGGGATTGAGCTCAGGGGCACTCAACCTCTGAGCCACATTCCCAGCCCTGTTTTGTATTTTATGTAGAGACAGGGTCTCACTGAGTTGCTTAGGGCCTTGCTAAATTTCTGAGGCTGGCTTTGAGCTTGTGATCCTCCTGCCTTAGCCTCCTGAGCCTCTGGGATTATAGGCGTGCACCACTGTGCCTAGTTTAAGACTGAATTTTAAAGATATATATATTTTTTTTTTGGTAGAACTTGAGGATTGAACCCAGGGACGCTCTTACCACTGAGCTACACCCCCAGCCTTTTTAAATTTTGACACAGTCCCACTAAGTTGCCAAGGCTTCCTTTGAATTTATTCTCCTGCCTCCCAAATTACTGGGATTACAAGTGCATGCCATTGTGCCCAACTTGATTTTTTTTAAAAAATGATTAATATATCACTTTCCTTTTTTTTTCCCCCTCCAAAATGAGGATGGAAAAGATAAGAGGAAGTAAAAGAAATTAATAAATAATTAAACAGGCATCAATAAAGAGTGTATTAGCTCCAGTCACCAGTTCTTACTGGTGCAGTGGCTCATACCTGTAATCCCAGTGACTCAGGAGGCTGAGACTGAAGGATCACAAGTTCTAGGCCTGCCTCAGCAACTTAGCAAGGCTCTAAGCAACTTAGTGAGACTATATCTCAAAATAAAATATAAAAAGGGCTGGGGATGTAACTCAGTGGTAAAGTGACCCTCAATGCAGTGACCCTTTCCCTCCCCCCAAAAAATCACTGCTGCTTGTATG
Organism: Geosciurus inauris; assembly: GCA_004024805.1. Taxonomy (NCBI): domain Eukaryota; kingdom Metazoa; phylum Chordata; class Mammalia; order Rodentia; family Sciuridae; genus Geosciurus; species Geosciurus inauris. Next base: position 51,016 of record PVHX01005767.1, read on the forward strand.
CTTGTTTAGGAACCAAAGAAAGGATCCTGAAACATCCTAGGCTCTGCAGCTTGCTTACCATATCACCTTTGTCTCCTGACTAGTTAGTTATAAGTGACATCCAGGCACAGAAGCTAGGACCCTATAGTTTGAGGCCAGACTGAACCACTTAGTGAGACTCTATCTCAAAATTAAAATGGAGGGCTGGGATTGTGGCTCAGTAGCAGAGTGCTTGCCTAGCATGTGTGAGACACTGCGTTCAATTCAACACTGCATATAAATAAATAAAGGCCTGTTGACGATTAAAAATTATTTTTAAAAAATTAAAATGGAGCTGGGTGGCCTGGTGCAGTGACACACACCTGTATCCCATCACTTTGGGAGGCTGAGACAGGAGAATCACAAGTTCAAAGCCAGCCTCAGCAATGGCGAGGTGCTAAGCAACTCAGTGAGACCCTGTCTCTACATAAAACTCAAAATAGGGCTGGGGATATGGCTTAGTGGTCGAGTGCCCCTGACTTCAATCCTGGTACCAAAAAAAAAAAAAGGAGCTGGAGATGAAGCTTAGTGTAGAGCACCCCCTGGATTCAATCCCTAGCACTACAAAAAATAAAAAATTGAAGTTATAGTAGTTTCTTTATTTCTAAGTTTGCTAAGTGCATAATCTGCCTGTAAATAAAGTTGATATAGTTCCTGAGGAGCTACAAGCTCTAGAGAACTTACAAATGTATATTGTAGAAAGAAAAAGTAATTGCTTGCAGAAGGTGATAGTACTATAAGGTGAGTGGTAAGGCAGATGAGGGAGTGGAGACTTCTGACCCAGAAATACTTCACAGAGGCTGAGGGATCTGCTTTAGACTTTGGAAGACTTGGATGATACTAAATGGTGGAAAGTGTGTTCCAGGTAAAGGGAGCATTTCAAGTTGGGAAATGGACCCTGCCCGGGGGAGATATAACTAGGAGGTGAATGAGCGGTCATTTTGAGCTCATGGTAAGCATAGCTGACAATGGTAATGGTCCTTGTCCGAAACCAGCCTTCTCTAAAATATGTTGATGCACTTGGGTGCAGTGTCAATCAGAACTACCTGTAATAAGTAATTAAATGCTATTAGCAAAACTCTGCTCTCAACATTTAGCTTCTCAAGGTCACCTTAGTTTTTGGTTTTATGGACTTTCAAAGTCTGTTTTAAGAATAGAAGATGCCAGGAGAATCGCGAGTTCAAAGCCAGCCTCAGCAATGGCGAGGCGCTAAGCAAGTCAGTGAGACCCTGTCTCTACATAAAATACAAAATAGGGCTGGGGATGTGGCTCAGTGGTAGAGTGCCCCTGAGTTCAATCCCCGGTACCAAAAAAAAAAAAAAAAAAGAATAGAAGATGCCGGGCTGGGATTGTAGCTCAGTAGTAGAGCGCTTACCTCACATGCGTGAGGCACTGGGTTTGGTCCTCAGCACCACATAAAAATAAATAAATAAAATAAAGATATTTGTATCCATCTACATCTAAAAATAATATTAAAAAAAAAAAAGAATAGAAGATGCCGGGTGCGGTAGCGCACACCTGCAATCCCAGCACTTTGGGAGGCTGAGACAGGAGAATTGTGAGTTCAAAGCCAGCCTCAGCAACAGCGAGGCCCTAAGCAACTCAGTGAGACCCTGTCTCTAAATAAAAAAATACAAAATAGGGCTGGGGATGTAGTCAGTGGTCGAGTACCTCTGAGTTCAGTTCCCAGGACCAAAAAAAAAAAGATGATATTGGGCTGAGATTGTGGCTTAGTGGTAGAGCGCTTGCCTCACATGTGTGAGGCACTGGGTTCGATCCTCAGCACCACATAAAATAAATAAATAAAGGTATTGTGTCCGTAAACAGCTAAAAAAATTTTTTTAAAAAATAAATGAATAAAATAAAGCTATAAAAAAGAGTTACTTCATTAAACAAACAGAGTAGAAGGTATTTATTCCTGTAATTTTAGTTACTTGAGAGACTGAGACAAGAGAATGGCAAGTTTGAGGTCAGCCTCAGCAACTTAGAGTTGGTCTCAAAAAGGACTGAGAATGGGGCTGGGATTGTAGCTCAGTGGTAGAGCGCTTGCCTTGCATGCGTGAGGCCCTGGGTTCGATCCTCAGCACCACATACAAACCAATAAAATAAAGACATTGTGTCCATCTACAACTAAAAAAATATTTAAAAAAAAAAAAAGGACTGAGAATGTAGCTCAGCGGTAAAGCAGCCCTGGGTTCGATCCCTAATAGCCACTCCGCCCCCCCCCAAACAAAAAAGATACGTAGGGTTGGCGTGTACATATATACATGTGTGGCTCAGTGGTAGAGTGCTTATCTAGCATGTAAGAGACCTTTGGTTCTATCCCCAGCCTCACAAAAGAAAAAAATACCTATATTTTTTTTCACTCACAGCCGTCTACTGGGAACACAAAGCCGTGCCTTCCTGAGCTTTGTTTCCCTGAGGTTCCACCCTGTGCCAGTGAAGAAAGCAGCTTCCTTAGAGGACATGCCAGGTGGTCAGTCCAAGATTGGTAACTCAGACTTATTCATTAGGGTAACATCTAGTTGTGTAGCTTTAGTCAGCACATTCTTTGTTTGCCCTTGTCACAAATCTAGTATTTACCTGGAAAGGATTCTAGTTTTACAGTGTGGGAAGTGGAAGCTCCATTGTGCCCTCTCTCCACCCTAGCAGTGTGCGTGGCAGTGGTGGTGCATTCACCGAGTGTTTCTTAATGACCTCTGTGTTAGTCAACTTTTCATCCTGAATGTGACAGAATGCCTGAGAAAAACAAAGGAAGAAAGATTTCTTTTGGCTCATGATTTCAGAGGTTTCAGTTCATGGTCGTCTGACTCCATTGTTATTGGGCCTTGTGTGAGGAAGAACATCTAGCATACGGGTGTGGCATTGCATAACTGCCACCTCATGGCAGCTGGGAAACAGAATGTGAGGAAGGGGCTGGGGAGAAGATATGCCCTTCCAGGGCATGCCCCCAGTGACTTCTTCCAAGGAGGCCCCACTTCCTACATTTCCACTACTTTCAAATTATGCCATCAAATTATGAATCCATCAATGGATTAATCCACTGATGAGATTAGAGTGCATGTTCCAGTCACCTTCCAAGGGCTGAACTGGGGACCAAGCCTTCAACACATGAGCATTTGGGAGACATTCCAGATCCAAGCCATAACAACCTGCACATACCAGGAACCAGGGATTCAAAGGTGAGGTTACTCAGACTAATCGTACAGTGGAAAGTGAATACAGGTGCTTTGCAAATCTATTGAAGAGTGATTGCATCTGAGGAGGGAAGGGAGGCAGACTGTGTACAGTTTCATAAGGATGCAGCTCGCTTGCTTCACCTGAGTATTGAGTATAAAATAGGAGTTACCCAGGCAGAGAAGAGAGATAGTGCATTCTGGGCTAAGGAATTGTGGGCATGTGGCTTGCAGTTTTACAGGGAATTGTAATTTGGAGAGGAATGAATATTTCTGTGTGCTAGTGGGGTAGGGAGAATGGGTGAGAAGGAACCAGAGAAATTTGGGGCCACATGGTGGAGGTCTCGAGAGGAGACTTCTTTCTGTCAGAAGGGAACCGTAAACTGTGGGAGTGATGTGGCAAAGAACGTTACTTCTTTTTTTTTTTTAATTTTTTTATATTGATGGATCTTTATTTTATTCATTTATTTAATCAAACCCAGTGCCTCACACATGCTAAGCAAGCGCTCTACCACTGAGCCAAAACCCCAGCCCCAGAACATTACTTCTTATAATTAAAAAATAAATCAGACTGGAAAAGCAGTAATACAACAAAAATAACTGGTGGCTGTGTGGAGTATAATTTGGAAGGTATGATGATACAGCTAAAATCACCTCACGGACTTTTCACTGGGGAGATAGTCTCTTCAGAGAAAGGTAGCCCTCAGAGCTGATCAGGTGCATAGGCTTCCCCCAGTGTCACTGTGCTGTCACCTCCCACTCTGATGTGAGCAGCACCCTTGCTGACTTTCACCCCTGATCCTCAGCCTGCTGGTCCTTTCCATTAGCTGCAGCAGGCCGCAGGACAACAGGACCCCTTCCCCCTGATTTCCTGGGAAACACAATGTTTACACCTTTTGTACATTGTAAAAGAAGAGCTGGAAGGGACTGTAACACTTACCTGTTCTGCTTCCTGCTAAATCCAGAATCCCCCCTACAGATTGTAGTTTAGAGGTTGGAAGGGCCTACCTAGACCATGCCATGTTCACCTGCCATTGTTAGCCACTCTAGGGAACCAAGGTATAGACAGGGAAGATGGCTTGTGCTGACAATTTTTTTTTTAATGTTTATTTTTTACTTGTAGGTGAGAGAATATCTTTATTTTATTTTTATGTGGTGCTGAGGATCGAACCCAGTGCCTTATGCATGCTAGGCAAGCACGCCACCACTGCGCCATAATCCCAGCCCTTGTGCTGACAAATTTAGAAGCATTTTCTCATATCTGTTTCCTTCTGTGATGCTTAATTGGTTATAGGATAAAGTGCCTTATTCTTTTTTTTTTTTTTAATATTTTTTTAGTTGTAGATGGACACAGTGTCTTTATTTTATTGCTTTGTACGTGGTGCTGAGGATCGAACCCAGGGCCTCACGCATGCAAGGCAAGCGCTCTACCGCTAAGCTACAATCCCAGCCCCCGCCTTATTCTTTTTTTTTTTTTTTTTTTGGTACTGGGGATTGAATTCAGGGGCACTCGACCTCTGAGCCACATCCCCAGCCCTATTTTGTGTTTTTATGTAGAGACAGGGTCTCACTGAGTTGCTTAGCGCCTCGCCATTGCTGAGGCTGGCTTTGAACTCGCGATTCTCCTGTCTCAGCCTCCCTAAGTGCTGGGATTACAGGCTTGAGCCACCGCGCCTGGCTCCCGCCTTATTCTTTTTTTTAAAATTTTTTTAAAGTTGTTGATGGACCTTTATTTTATTCATTTATTTATATGTGGTGCTGAGAATAGAACCCAGTGCCTCACACATGCTAGGCAAATGCTCTACCACTGAGCCACAACTTCAGCCCCAGTGCCTTATTCTTGAAAGGATCAAGTAGTATATTTTAGGTTTATCACATAGGTCAAGTGTTCTCTCTCTCTCTCTCTCTCTCTCTTTTTGGTACTGGGGACTGAATCCACCGGTACTGGGGACTGAATCCAGGGGTGTTCCACCACTGAGCCACATCCTTAGCCTTTTTATTTTTTATTTTGAGACAGGGCCTCACTAAGTTGCTGAGGCTAGGCTCAAACTTGGAATCCTCCTGAGTTGCTGGGATTACAGGCATGTGCCACTGCTCCTGGCATCAGGTTCTCTCTCTCTTTTTTTTTTTTAATATTTTTTAGTTGTTGATGGATCTTTATTTTATTCATTTATTATTTTTATGTGGTGCTGAGGATCGAACCCAGTGCCTCACACATGCTAGGCAAGTGCTTTACCACTGAGCTACAGCCCCAGCCCCAGGTTCTCTTTTTGACATTAAAATTTGGTGACACTGTCCCAGACTCTGAGGGTTTAAAGTTGGGGTGGATGGAATTGTACAGAGAAGCACTACCATGCAGTTAGAGTACATTTATAGTTAACTTGACATGGATGTTGAAACAGTGTAGCCTCCTGTCTTGTGTGTATGTGTGTGTGTGGTACTGGGCATTGAACCCAGGACCTTATGCATGCAAGGCAAGCACTCTACCAACTGAACTATATCCCCAGCCCAGCCTCCTGTCTCTAAAAACAACATCTTTGACATCTTTGACAGTACTCCTCCCCATAAAATCGTAACATCATAAACTGTGATTTTATTGTTTATTTTTAAATTTTTATTTATTTTTTAGTTTTAGATGAACACAATACCTTTATTTTGTTTATTTATTTTTATGTGGTGCTGAGGATCAAACCCAGTGTGTCACACATGCTAAGCAAGTGCTCTACCACTGATCCTCAGCCTGCTGGTCCTTTCCATTAGCTGCAGCAGGCCACAACTCCAGCCCCTATTTTTATTTTTTTTAAATATTTTTAGTTATAGGACACAATACCTTCATTTTGTTTATTTATTTAGTTTTTTGGTTTTTTTTTTAATGTGCTAGGGATCAAACCTAGTGTCTCACACATGCGAGGCAAGCATTCTACCACTGAGCCACAACCCCAGCCCATAAACTGTGATTTTATTTGTGCACATGCAGACGAAACTAAGCCTCTTCATTGCCCAGGCTACCTGATAGTCTGAAGAAGACGTGTAGGGTTGACGTTTTAGGATAACTGAGAACTCAGCTATTTTGTCTAGATAAATGTTGGTTTTGAGGACTGAGTTATTTTATAATCACTTCTTTCATTGAATAACAGGCTGAGGTCTGGAAAGAGAAAAACTGAGGGCATAAGTAATTTTATTCTAATTTCCACGTAATAAAATGCAGAGACCAGATGAAAGGACTTTTCAGTGGACTCAATAATTCTCTGAGGATCATCATTGGTGTGTCCTTTGAATCCTTAAAACCCTTGTAGAATTGGCAATATAAACAGTTCTTAGCTAGGTGTGGTGGTGCATACCTGTAATTCTATACTTGGGAGGCTGAGGCAGGAGGATTACAAGTTTGAGGCCAGCTTGGTCAACTTAGCAAGACCCTGTCTCAAAATTAAACAAAAAAACAAAACTTTTTTTTTTTTTTTTTTTTAAGGGCTGGAGATAAAACAGTGGCAGAACACCCCTGGGTTCAATTCTCAGTACTGAAAAAACACAAAAAGAAAACAGCCGGGCGTGGTGGCGCATGCCTGTAATCCCAGCACTTTAGGAAGCTGAGACAGGAGAATCTTGAGTTCAAAGCCACCCTCAGCAACGGCAAGGCGCTAAGCAACTCAGACCCTGTCTCTACATAAAACACAAAATAGGGCTGGGGATGTGGCTCAGTGGTCAAGTACCCGAGTTCAATCCTCAGTACCAAAAAAAAGTTCTTCCACTTGTCTTTTTCCTTTGGTTTCATTGCCATGTGACTGGGTGACTCTGAGGGGCCCAGATAGGTAGGTGTTTTAGTAAGGGCCTTGTTGTCTCATCCTTAGAAGAGATTACCTTCTCAATTCATTTGTCTGCCAAGGCTTTCTGATAATTCATTATTTCCTTCAGAGAGGCTAATTCCACTGAGTCTGTCTGGGTATCTTTTTTTAAAAAATCATTTATTTATTTATTTGTAGCTATAGATGGACAGAATGCCTTTGTTTATTTTTATGAGGTGCTAAGGATCGAACCCAGTGCCTCACACATGCCAGGCAAGAGCTCTGCCACTGAGCTACTAGCCCCTGTCTTGGTATCTTGTAGTACTTATCTTAGGGCATCTATCTTTTCAGAAAATGGACCCAAGCGGGGTCAAGGTGCTGGAAACAGCTGAGGACATCCAGGAGAGGCGGCAGCAGGTCCTGGACCGGTATCATCGCTTCAAGGAGCTTTCAACCTTGCGGCGTCAGAAGCTAGAAGATTCCTATCGATTCCAATTTTTCCAAAGAGATGCTGAGGAGCTGGAGAAGTGGATTCAGGAGAAACTTCAAATTGCTTCTGATGAGAATTATAAAGACCCAACCAACTTGCAGGTGTGTTTGATCTTCCTGAGATTCCTACAAAAATTTAAGAGCCCAAAGGTTCTTTTCCAAAAATCAGACAAAGTTATTATCAAGAAGAATGTAGATCAGACATAAGGAAAGACAGACAGATTGTTCTTGAAAGGCCCTTGTATTTTAGTAAGGGTGAATGTGGTATTTTGCAGGTATTAATTTTTCTTTTCTGAATGCTTTAAAATTGATAGTTCTCAAACCACTGCCTCAAAACCATTGGTAACCCTTAAACTTTTTTTCAGAAAAGTTCTGAATTCTTGGGACTATGTGTTTTTGAGAAATGCATGCTAACAGTGCTGTTGCTGGTAAAGATTCGTAGTTATGCATCCCTTTAAGAATCTTTAGTAAATCTTATTTAAAGCAAAGTGTGAATTTTGTAATATTGAAATTATACCTCATTAAATTATTAAAGGGAAACTTCTCATTTGTGTATGTGTGTGCATGTGTGTGTGTATGTAAGCGCACATGTGCTTGTGCACACAATGCACGCATGTGTTCATGTGCTGGGGATGGAACCCAGAGCCTCTTGCATGCTAGGCAAGCATTCCACCACCAAACTACAACTCCAGCCTTCTCATTGATTTTGGCAAGGAACTTCTTTTTATTTATTTATTTTGGTGCCAGGGGTTGAACTCAGGGGTACTCAACCGCTGAGCCACGTCCCCAGCCCTATTTTGTGTTTTTTTGTTTTTTTTTTTTAATATTTTTTATTTTTTTAGTTGTAGGTGGACAGAATATCTTTATTTTATTTTTACATGGTGCTGAGGATCGAACCCAGTGCTTCACGCGTGCTAGGCGAGCACGCTACCACTGTGCCACAATCCCAGCCCCCTATTTTGTGTTTATGTAGAGACAGGGTCTTACTGAGTTGTTTAGCGCCTCGCTATTGCTGAGGCTGGCTTTGAACTCCAGATTCTCCTGTCTCAGCCTCTCAAAGTGCTGGGATTACACATGTGTGCCACTGCGCCCAGCAAGAAACTTCTTTTAAAAAATTGTTTTGGAATAGCCGGGCACGGTGGCTCAGGCCTGTAATCCCAGCACTTAGGGAGGCTGAGACAGGAGAATCATGAGTTCAAAGCCAGCCTCAGCAATGGCGAGGTGCTAAGCAACTCAGTGAGACCTTGTCTCTACATAAAACACAAAATAGGGTGGGGATGTGGCTCAGTGGTCGAGTGCCCCTGAGTTTAATCCCCAGTACCAAAAAAAAAAAAATGTTTTGGAGACAGGCACAGCGGCGCATGCCTATAATTCCAATAGCTCAGGAGGCTGAGGCAGGAGGATGACAAGTTCAAAGCCAGTCTCAGCAATAGCAAGGCGCTGAGCAACTCAGACCCTGTCTCTAAATAAAATACACAATAGGGCTGGGGATGTTGCTCAGTGGTCCAGTGTCACTAAGTTCAATCCCCAGTACTCCTCCCCACCAAAAAAAATTGTTTTGGTAGCAAGTGGAGCAGTAGTTGGGCCTGTGGGTTCTTTTGCTACCCAAAGTAGTGTAAAAACAAAATGATGAACACTGGTTGAGGTACTGAGAAATGGAATGTAGACAGGATCAGAGTGTGGCTTCTAAAGCAAGGGGAACGAGGTGTCATGTTGTGAGTGTGAGTGCTTGATTAAACACTGCCTGCTAAGAAAACTTTCAATATGGTTCTGTATTTCTAGAAGGGATTGGATGTTCACAGAAAGACTTATTTCCTGGTAAATAACAGAAGGATACTTTGTAGCTTTCTTTCTGTAAAGTTGGAGGCCCTTGTGGGTAAGCTTCCAGAAGGACAGTGGAGATGCAGTTGGAGTATTTGTGTAGGTGAGCCTTAGAGAGTAGGTAAGTTGCTGAGTACCTTCCTAACTAGAGGAGTGGCTCAGTAGGGAGAGAAGGTGAGTGCAGTGTGGTGACACCTGTCTCACTTCACATCCTCCACAGGGAAAGCTTCAGAAACATCAAGCCTTTGAAGCTGAAGTGCAGGCCAACTCGGGAGCCATTGTCAAGCTGGATGAAACTGGAAACCTGATGATCTCAGAAGGGCATTTTGCATCTGAAACCATCCGGGTAAGTATGAGTGGTGCCTGGTACTGATGGCCTTGCCTGAGAGGAGGAATTGCATTCATGCTTAAGTGTCAGTTTGGGTTCCTAAAGTGATAGACCTTTCTAGCCCTTTAGAGAATCTGTGTAGGCTCCTGAAGGAGTGCCCAAATTCTGCGTTTGTAGTATGATTCAGCACAGATATAAACCAGTGTTGTGTATTCAGTGAGAAATAAGATTCTTTTGGTCAAACAAGTTAGAATGTTTTTATATGTTTTTATATTTTAAAGAGAATTGCATCAATTACCTCTAACATTACAGATGGTAATTGGATGGAAGAGTGTATTAGTGAAGCTGGTAAGTTTGGGGATGAGGATGCAAAGATAAATGGAACAATGACAGCCACTCTGTGGAAAGTTGTGTTTTTCCAAGCTTACTGTCTGAATTTTGGTGGCTTGCCCTTGAAGGAATTCATCAAGGTTAGGAAGCAAGCCAGTAAAGGTCCAGCCTTATGGAGTGACTTGTGGCACCTGTTGTCTATGATATGCTGTGACTAACTTTGAAGCAGATATCCTCAAACTCTAGGCTGGCTTGTTTTTGGACTTAGGACAATAATTGCTCTTTCTCTGTTTCACATTTCTTTCTTTCTTTTTTTTTTTTTTTAATATTTTTTAGTTGTCAATGGACATTTGTTTTTTTTTTTATTTATTTATACGTGGTGCTGAGGATCGAACCCAGGGTCTCACGCATGCGAGGCAAGTGCTCTACCGCTGAGCTACAATCCCAGCCCCTCTGTTTCAGATTTCTAATGCCAGAGTATTAAGGGAACACAAACCTGTTTATGATGAGTCTGAACTTCTAAGTGGGTGCTCTTCCCTATATCAGAGGATATACCTTCTATCTAGCTGTGCATTTTGTTTGATTCTTTGTGTCCAAAGCCACAGTTGTGTTGAGGGCCCTGCCTTTCCCATGCCTTGACCTGTCAAGTAATCCTGAAAATTTAAAAGAAATCTACATCTTTATCCCTAGCTAGAAATGTTTCATCTCCTCTTCTTCTCCGATGTAGTTTCAGAGATTTCATTTCCTTAGGATACATGCTAGTGGTTTTTAGCAATAAATATTTGTTGTCTCATGTATACTGTGCAGTCTCATTGAAAACTTGCAATTAGCCTTAAGCTTGTGATTAGCAATTATGAACATATTGCTAGTAATCATTGTAAATAGGAAATAAAAATGGGTTCCAAATGTCGTATGACAATCTATTAAATTACCTTGAACCCATTTGGACTATGTAATACATTTCTGCAATTAAATACAAGTATTTATCTGCCCTTTTCCCCACTATTTTGTATATAGTCTTAAAGTAAATAAAATTAGCCTGCTTATTATTTCCTTGATGGAAGTTGTTTTCCAGGGTTGTTCTGTAGTAGCATAATCAAGTCACAGAAGGGGCATAGGAGAAACTGACCAAGTGTTTAACTTTAGTATTAATCTGTGGGGGAGGACCAGGACCCAAATTTGACATCATTTGTGTCCATTAGTACCATCTGCCCATCTGTCCTTGTTAAAGCAACATTAAAAATACTGTTAAATACTGTTTGTTGAGTAGCTATGAGTGTACAGACACTTTGCTAATCTCTAATCTTCACAATAAATTTGCAAAGTGGCCATTATCTCTATATCATGGAACAGTAGAAACTGAAGCTCAGAGAATTTTTAATAACCTGCCCAAACTCCCACAGCTAACAGATGACACAGCTAGAATTTCAATCTGTTCTTTTCCTAGTCACAATTTGTTGCTCTTTTTTTTTTATTATTTTTTTATTCCCAGTCTTTATTTCATTTCTATGTTCTTACCTTAAGTTTTCTGCCACCTGCATCTCTAAAAGCTCCAGCTGCTGGCTCGTACCTCTGTTGAGAAATTTACCTGAGTCAGAACCAAGCTTTCTTCTCCACCCTGCCCACACTCAAGTGTTTCTGGGTGCACCTGTCTCCCTGCCCACTCCTGCTCTCAAATAATAGGAAGCCTGTAAAGCTGGATTCTCTCTAACCTACAGGATTTATAAGATCAAAAAAATTAGGGATGGAGTAATTATAGTACCAGAACAAGCCTTGCCTGAGTCTTGAGTATGTGAAAATGAAATTTGTGAGACTGACAGTAGACTTGATTGGGAGGTTTTTCTCTAGTCTGCCTTATTCTCAGTTTGAGCAAGGAGACCTCTGGTATTCGATCCTGCCTTGGCAGCTTATTTGTCCCAGCTCTACAACTGGGTTTGGCAGGCAGCAGTTAGCACTGAGGAAGGTGGGTGGTGTGGAGGGTGTGTCTGTGTCCCACATAACCTGTCTGTCACTGGTTTAGACTTTCACACCGTACCGGACAGCATGGCGCCCCATAGTCACCGCCACCCACATTGGGTCCCATATCCGAGTAGGTGGAGTACTGATTGCTGTGGTTGCTGTGGATTGCCTTTCACTTCCTTCTCAGGTGGCAGTGTTCACCCACAGGCGGAAGTGAATCGTGTGAGCACTGCCTTTCCCACTGCTGTCTCCTTGCCAGGGAAACATCCATTCTTGTTTCTGAGAGACTCTACCCACGCTGTCCCCTGGCTTTCAGGTTTTTTTTTTTTTCCCCTTTGCTGAGTAGCATCTCAATGATGAGCAGATTCCAGACTCCAGACTCTGACTCTGGTTCTTTTCCTGTTTGATCCTTTCTGTTTGGTTGACCTCTGCCTGTCAGTGTTACATAGAAATTCCCAGTATCTTGGGTGTGCATCAAGGCCCACAGAGGTTAGATTAGAATACTGGAATGCGGCCCCAAGCTTGAATGATTAGCAGTTTTCCCAACTTCTAAAGTCACTGCTGGGCCTGTGCTATGAGCACCCAAAGATGCTGCGAAGTGAATGTATTTGGGTGAAATTTGAATTAAGACTAATTTGAGATATAGTGTTCCATAACTATTTTTTCACAGACCTCCAAACTCTTTTCTGCCAAGAATCCTTTTTGATAACTGATGACTATCAGGACCCCATCTGCCCTACTTCTATCCTAAGATTTCCTTTTGTGCTTCATAATCTTCACTTTTTTTTGCACTGGAGATTGAACCCATGGGAGCTCTACCACTAAGCCATGTCCCAGCCCCTATTCATGTATTTATTTATTGGCACTGGGAATTTAATCCAGGGACACTTTACCGCTGAGCTACATCTCTAGCCCTTTTGATTTTTTATTTTGAGACAGGGTCTTACTAAGTTGCTGAGGCTGGCCTTGAACCTGGTAATTCTTCTGTCTCAGCCTCCCAAGTCACTGGGATTACAGGCGTGTGCCATTGTATTTATTTTTTATCTTGAGGTGGGGTTTTGTAAGTTAAGGGTTTTGCTAAATTGCCTGGGCTGGCTTACAACTTTCAACCCTCCTGCCTCAGCCACTCAGGTCAAGTCACTGATATTACAGGAATGTGCCACCATGCCTTGCAATCTTTACGTTTATGATATCTGTAGGACTTCTTTGTTGTTTTTGTAGGGGTTTTGGGGGGGGTTTTTTGGTACCAGGATTGAACTCAAGGGCACTCAGCCACTGAGCCACATCCCCAGCCCTATTTTTTGTGTTTTATTAGAGACAGGGTCTCACTGAGTTGCTTAGCGCCTCGCCATTGCTGAGACTGGCTTTAAACTCTAGATTTTCCAGTCTCAGCCTCCCAAAATGCTCGGATTACAGGCGTGCATATCACCACACCCAGCTTAAAAATATTTTTTAAAAAAATAATGACAAAATTTAAAAACTATTATGGACATTTTACCACTTTTTTTTTTTTTTTTTTTTTTTTTTTTTTTTTTTTTTTTTGGTACCAGGGATTGAACTCAGGGGCACTCCACCACTGAGCCATGTCCCCAGCCATATTTAGTGTTTTATGTAGAGACAGGGTCTCACTGAGTTGCTTAGCGCCTCACCATTACTGAGGCTGCTTTGAACTCGCAATTCTCCTGTCTCAGCCTCCCTAAGTGCTGGGATTACAGGTGTGCGCCACCACACCTGGCTGGGACCTCTTTGGTTTTTTTCCCCCATGTCTTCATTAATTCAGAATACAAATTTCAAATTTCAATAAATTCTGCTCATTTTCCATGTTAATTTCTCATTTCCTTGCTCAGTAGTCTTTTGGCCTAGGAATCCCACTTTAATAATTAATACTATTAATTATATGATTATTAATATATAATCATAATTTAATTTTCTTGATGTAAACAAGAATGAATTTATCTATGAAAGAGCCTTTTATAACTGTAAGATCAATCAAAACCACTATGAAGTATGTACTTTTGCCTACTTTTAGTTATAAATTTATGACTTCTACTTACTTTCGGGATTATCTTTCTAAAAGATTTTTGAGCCGGGCGCGGTGGCGCAAGCCTGTAATCCCAGCACTTAGGGAGGCTGAGACAGGAGGATCGTGAGTTCAAAGCCAGCCTCAGCAACGGCGAGGAGCTAAGCAACTCAGTGAGACCCTGTCTCTACATAAAACACAAAATAGGGCTGGGGATGTGGCTCAGTGGTCAAGTACCCCTGAGTTCAATCCCTGGTACCAAAAAAATATATATATTTTCGTTCAGAGCCTCATGGAGTTGGCGGTGACTTGTCAGATCTCTTTGGAAGAGCTAGATCCCTCAGAGCCAGTTGTAATCCAATTAAAAATCTGATTTTTAATGTCCAGAGCCGTTTGCTGGAGCTGCACAGGCAGTGGGATTTGCTTCTGGAAAAGATGCGGGAGAAAGGAATCAAACTGCTGCAGGCCCAGAAGTTGGTGCAGTATTTGCGGGAATGTGAGGATGTGATGGACTGGATCAATGACAAGGTACATTTTGGGAGGGAAGGTTTGAAGGTGGAAGTGGGACTACTGTGTCTCCAGTGGCTCTCTAGGGACCTTATATTCAGTAATTCTGAAACCTGGGATCTTTGGGACAGAGTGCTATGAGAGGACCAGAATCAGAAACTGAACAGAAAACTGTCCAAAACAACTAACATGGCCCATCTCTAATGTGTCTGCTTTGTGATAAGTTTCTGAGAACCTTTGCTCCCAGCTGTGGGCTATGACTGTGGCTCTGTTATGGTCTCTGAATAGGAAGCAATTGTGACTTCTGAGGAGCTGGGCCAGGACCTGGAACATGTGGAGGTTCTACAGAAGAAATTCGAAGAGTTTCAAACAGATCTGGCTGCTCATGAAGAAAGAGTTAATGAAGTAAACCAGTTTGCTGCCAAACTCATCCAGGTAACTAGCAGAGTGCTATGTGCTTCTCACAGCAGCACCGTATTAACCTTCAAGTATATTCAGAAGAAAATTTTGATGACCCCTAATTTTTAAGTGAGCAAGTTTTTATAAGCATATCCAGGAGTTTGTTCAGATGTAAGTAATTCAGGCCCCGTACTGATTACTCCTAAATGAGAGCAAGCTTTTTAACTTGTGGCCTGGGGCAGGAAGGGCAGAGTTCATTTGATCTGTGTCCTCCACCTACTTTTGGATGGGGCTGAGTGAAACTTCTATTGGGCTGCTCAAGTCTGGTCTCTAGGTTTCTCAGACAAGGGTGTGGTGGCAAATGCTTGCTTGGTATTGGCAGATGTCCACCAGAGCCAATTGCTCCTCCTTTCCTTTTTAATTTTTATTTTATTTATTTTTTATTTTTATTTTTGGTCCTAGGGATTGAATTTAGGGGTGCTTGTCTACTGAGCTACATCTCCAGCCATTTTATTTTTGAAACAGAGTTTCACTAAGTTGCACAGGCTGGCCTCCAATTTGAAGTCCTCCTATAGCCTGTATATCACTGAGATTACAGGCATGGGCCATCCCTTACTTTTTTAAAACAAAAATGTTTTAAATTAGTTTAGTTTAGTTTAATTATATACATCCCTTCCTTTTTGTGGCTACTTCCCTGGGCTGTCTTGGGAACCTGTGGGACCCTAGTGGTGAATGTGAATGAGCTCTACACTGGTAGCTGTGGTGCCATCGGGGTGAGACAGTGTTTCCTTGGATTCTACTGCACAGTTCCATCAGCTGCTTTTTCATTCTCCTCTTCCTATACAGAATCCCACTGCTCCAAAGTTATCAAATAGGGGAAAGTAGAGTGTGTTTGCTTTGGGGAAATTTTATTTGAGGTGCATAGATTTTAAATTTATAGACCTGCTTCAGAGCTGATAATTTGCCCCTTTTTTCTGGTCAGTGATTAAGAGAATGAATAGACAGCATTCTTCAGAAATACCTTCCCCAGAAACAGTGTCCCTCCCCGAATCCTCAGCCATCCCAGGGTTGTGCTGGTGAATAGTCAGGCCAACTCCCTGATTTCACAAGGGAATACCCACACTCTGAAATGCTTCACCTTATGTAAAGTATTTGTTTGTTTGTGTATTGGTACTGAGGAGTGAACCCAGGGGCACTTTACCACTGAGCCACATCCCCAGTCCTTTTAATTTTTTATTTTGAGACAGGGGCCTTTTGAGTTGTTCAGGCTGGCCTCAGATTTGGGATCCTTTTGCCTCAGCCTCTTGAGTTGTTGGGATTACAGATGTTTGCCACTATGCCTGGCACGTGTTATCTTTAATTAAAACAAAAGAAAATATGGGCTGGGGTTGTGGCTCGGTTGTAGAGAACTTGCTAGCATATGTGAGGCACTGGGTTCTATTCTCAGCACCACATATATAAAAATAAATAAATAGGTCCATCCCAACTAAAGAAAGATAATACAGGAGGCTAAAGCAAGAGGATTGCAAGTTTGAGGCCAGTTTCAGCAACTTAGACTCTGTCCAAAAATATGTATAATAATAATAATAAAAATAATAATAATAAAATTTTGGTTGTTGGGGAAGAAAACTGTCAACCTATCACCTGTAGTCTAAAGCCGGGAACAAACCTGTGAGCCCTGAAGATAACATGTGTGGGCAACAGTGCTTAACGACCTTGTAAACATTTGAGATACCCGATTTTTGAGGACTTGGGGTAGTTGGGTGCATTGATGGAGCTTGCACAGAGTTGGAGCCAATGTGTTTCTTACCATAAAGGTGTCCAGTACTGGGGCTGGGGTTGTGGCTCAGTGGTAGAGTGCTTGCCTTGCATGTGTGAGGCGCTGGGTTCGATCCTCAGCACCACATAAAATAAATAAATAAAGGTATTATGTCCATCTACAACTAAAAAAATATTTAAAAAAAAAAGTGTCCAGTACTGCTGCACTAACCTCTTTGTCGACTAAGCAGCCGCTCCAAGGGACAGGTAACAGCTTCCCCTTCTATGTAAGAGGAAACTGACAATCTCTTGAGCCAAACCACAGTTCACTTCATTTCCCACAGAAGACCAGTGTTTCTTCTGTTAAGATTTTCTTCATTATGATGAAGATTTGTCCACATACATAGTTGGAGGAGCCAATCCCAGGGAAATTAGTTGGAAGAACCAGAGATGTCAGGTAAATCCAGCCTCTTCTTTGTTCAGGAACAGCACCCTGAGGAGGAACTGATCAAGACCAAGCAGGATGAAGTGAATGCAGCCTGGCAGAGGCTGAAGGGACTGGCTCTTCAGAGACAGGGGAAGCTGTTTGGGGCTGCTGAGGTTCAGCGCTTTAACAGGTATCAGCCCAGAGTGGGCTTTGGAGCATGGGTGTCACCTGGGAAGGGCTTAGGAAAATCCATGGCCTGTGCTAAGTTGCAAGAGCTGACCAGTCTTGGCCTGTGAGGTGGTCCTGGTTCTCCTGGAGAGTTGTCATAGCCATGGAATAACTGGTGCCTCTATTCCATAGGGATGTGGATGAGACAATCAGTTGGATTAAGGAAAAGGAGCAGTTAATGGCCTCTGATGATTTTGGCCGAGACCTGGCAAGTGTTCAGGCTCTGCTTCGGAAGCATGAGGGTCTGGAGAGAGATCTTGCTGCTCTAGAGGACAAGGTTGGTTTTGAAAACAGCTGATTCCATAAATAAGTTACCAGGGAGTCGGGAGAATGGTTCTGACAGTGTGTGTTTCTAGGTCAAAGCCCTGTGTGCAGAGGCTGACCGCCTGCAGCAGTCCCACCCGCTGAGCGCCACCCAGATCCAAGTGAAGCGAGAGGAGCTTATTACAAACTGGGAGCAGATCCGCACCCTGGCGGCAGAGAGACACGCACGGCTCAATGATTCATACAGGTGAAAATAATCTGCCAGTGCTTAACAACCAGGATCATTTGACTCTATTATACAGAGGAGGGGAGGGCAGAGTGAAGGGTCAGTTCTATGTACTAAGAGTTTTACAGTCCCCGCCAGGTAACACCTTCTAAGAAAATGCAGATCAATTTTTCTCACCTATATTTGTTTGGAGACTGGTAACTGATAAAATGTAGGATATATTTAGTGTTTGTGACTTCATGAATTCTTCCATCCTCTCTCACTTCATTGTGGCTGATAGAAATGGAAATATCCCCTTAGCCATCTGAGTATCGTGTGAAATACCCTGTTGTAAAAATAGAGTAAATCAAGTATTGGAAAGGAAAAGAATGCTTCTTACTGACCTGGGGTTGACCCTGGGAATATAAGATAGTTAAAAACGTGGGACATTGACCATCCTGGGCAACATAGGGAGACCCTATCTCAAAGTTAAATAAGCAAAATGTGAGACAAAATCGAGGCATTATAGTGATAGAAGCTGTTTCAAAGGATTGATTTCAGCCTTCTCTTGCTTCCTTTCAGACTAGATTGAAGGAATATCCTGTTTCCCAGTACTAGAGTTTTTATAGTTAGGCATCTGAGAATGTAGAATTCAGAGCTTTAGGGAGGCCACCTTTCACTCTGGGACCTCCATTAGAGGCATCTAATGACATACCTTTGGCTTCCCTAAGGCTTCAGCGCTTCCTTGCTGACTTCCGTGACCTCACCAGCTGGGTGACTGAGATGAAGGCCCTCATCAATGCAGATGAGCTTGCCAATGATGTGGCCGGAGCTGAGGCTCTGCTGGATAGGCACCAAGAGCATAAGGTAATAGCAGGATCTTCAGAAGTGAAGGCATTAGCAGATAATATGTCAATATATCACTGTGAAGCCTATGAGTTGAAATCATTGGGTCTTATTCACAGGTGGCTTTCATTATGATGCTTGTTAGTTTTACAAGTGTTACCTCTAGAGACCTGCTCTACCTGCTCCTAGTGCAGGGTTAACTGGGACCCATAAAAGCAAAGAGGTGAGCTTTGGCACAGTAGAGGTGCCACTATTTTGCATATCCATCTGTGTCATCTTAAAAAAATATTAAATACTGAATTTCATAGTTGATTTGAATAAATCTAAATTTTTAAAATTTTTAAAATTTTTTTTAGTTGTAGGCAGACACAATACCTTTATTTTTATTTTTATGTGGTGCTGAGGATCGAACCCAGTGCCTCACCCACGCTAGGCGAGGGCTCTACCACTGAGCCACAACCCCAGCCCCTAAATTTCTTATTCTGATGTTTCCTCAAAGTATGTTCCATGGAAAACTTACATACAAGATCTTTTTTTTTCCTCCTAATTTTTTTTTAGTTGTATATGGACACAGTATCTTTATTTATGTGGTGCTGAGGATTGAATCCAGTGCCTTACACATACTATGAAAGCACTCTACCATTGAGCTACAACGCAAGCCGCTTATATGAGATCTTTTTTTTTTTGGTACTGGGGATTGAACTCAGGGGCACTTGACCACTGAGCCACATCCCCAGCCCTATTTTGTGTTTTATGTAGAGACAAGGTCTCACTGAGTTGCTTAGCACCTCGCCATTGCTGAGGCTGGCTTTGAACTCGCGATTCTCCTGTCTCAGCCTCCCTAAGTGCTGGGATTACAGGCTTGTGCCACCGCGCCCGGCTCAGATTCCTTCTTTCCCCAAAACGATATACTGCCCTGGTGAGACCTAGAACTCTTCCACTATCTCTGGGAAAGGTGAGAGAAAGGGGGGCTTGCAGAGCCAGTGAAAAGGACTTCTCAGTCAGTGGTGCTTTCATCTTTGATGACCCAGACTGATATTATATGTGGTAGTCTGACTTGGAATGATTATTTGAAATGCATTAACTTATTTTTCTTTTGCAAGTTGCTGGGAATAAACTACCTTTTTCTCTCCAGGGTGAAATCGATGCTCATGAAGACAGCTTTAAATCTGCAGAGGAGTCGGGTCAGGCCCTGCTAGCTGCTGGTCACTACGCCTCGGAAGAAGTGCGGGAGAAGGTGAGAGATGGGCAAAGGAGCTCATGAAAGGGAAGCCAGGCTCCCAAGGCTGTTATGTGATCCCCAGTGTCCAGATGTGGCATTTCCCATCATGAATGAGAACATGGCCCGAGCTTCTGCCTGCAAAGTGGCAGTTTTTCCCTTCAGATATTTAAAAAAGTGTACATATGTGTACAGTATGCTGATTGGTCCCAAGAATGGTTTCTTTTTGGGACCTATGGGACATATTTTTTACTTAAAAGGGACTTTTCAGAGAGCTAGTCCTGTTCCTGAAGTTAGAGCAAAGAGGAAATGGGTGTTAATGACTCTAGAGCATTCATGAATTGAGCAGATTTTATGAAGCATCCACTCAATTGACATTTCTCAGCTGAGTTCCTCCGCCATTTAGAGGGCCTCACTTTCACATGGAGCCCTTTTGCTTCCACCTACCAGTCTACTTTGAATTTTTACCTAAAATCATTTTTAATAAGGTGACAATGAGTTAATTCCAGGTTAATCAGAACAGGGCCATCCCTCTTAGATTTAGTATACATGTACGCAGCACTCAATATTTACATATTTCTTGAGGCAAGGCTTACTCATACACGTGCATGTAACTCCTCATGTTCTACAAATCAGAAAAGGGCCTGAAGTTTAGAATGAGCACTGGAATCCCTAGACAATCTGTGGCTGACCAGAAAGCATGAGGCTGACCTTGTTTCCTGTCCCCCAAGCTTACTATCCTCTCAGATGAGAGAGCCACACTGCTGGAGCTGTGGGAGTTGCGCAGACAGCAGTATGAACAGTGCATGGACCTGCAACTCTTCTACCGTGACACTGAGCAGGTGGACAACTGGATGAGCAAGCAGGAGGTAACTGGAGCAGAAGCCTTGCAGGCTGGGGAGGAATGAGGCTATGCTGACCACTTCTCTTGTTTGTTTCAGGAACTCAGTAGCATTTCAGCTCTGATTCAAGCAGAACTGGCAAGGGCCTCAGTAGGCTTCTGTTGGCTCTGCCAGCATCCCTCCCTGCTGAGATGGCAGGGCACTTGAGAAAGGCCCTAGTTTTTTAAGATTATTGGGATGTAAAACTTCCTACTGAAAAGGAAGGAGTTTTGTTTGTTTTTGTTTTTCTTTTGGTACCCTTTTCTTTGGTCTCACTAAGTTACCTAGGGACTTGCTATGTTGCTGAGGCTGGCTTTGAATTTGTGATCCTCCTGCCTCAGTCTCCTGAGTTGCTGGGATTACAGGCATGCACCACTGCACCTGGTTTGAAAAGGAGGGTTTTGTTCTTAGAATTAGCATTATGTGTAATCTGAATCTAAGAGTAGCAACAAAAGTTATTTGAAAAAATTTCAGTAGAATATGGAACAAGGATGTCACAGTGTTACTGACTTGAGTTCTTTTGTTGTTGTTGTTGTTTATGCTGGGGATTGAACTGGGCCTTGCACATATGTTTTAGGCAAGAACTCTAGCACTGAGCTACACCCCACACCCTGAGCCCCACTGGATTGATTTTAAGTGAATCTGAGTGGACTTTAGACTTTCCAGAAGATTTCAGAGGTTTAATAGCCATAGAATCAGTCTCTTCCTTTTTGCATTTTAGCCAAAATGTCCTTCACTTTCAAGTGATAGAAGATCAAAGAATGGGATGAGATTCTAACTCTGATTTCTTTCTGCAAGGCATTCCTGTTGAATGAGGACTTGGGAGATTCCTTGGATAGTGTGGAGGCGCTTCTCAAAAAGCATGAGGACTTTGAGAAGTCCCTTAGTGCCCAAGAGGAAAAGATCACAGTAAGACTTCTTATTGTCACATGACCCTTAAGACTCTCTTTTCCTAAAAGATTCTGAGCCAATTTAATGAAGGAGCTATATGCAAGGGACTCCTGGGGTGCTTAAAATCTCCTGAAAAAAATCCATCTTGTTCAGGATGTAACACAGCTTTCTAGAAAAAAATCACTTACTTGATGTGTCTCCAAATTGAGGTTTGCCTTTCACTAAATCTAGTTCACAGTTAATGGAATTCATACTCTTTCTGTTGAAAACACATCCTAGAAGTAAGAATCGGAAGGCTGTTAACCTCCGTCTGCTACTTGTCAGGTGCTCATACTATAGCTCATGTCTCTAGACTTGAATGGGATGAGCTGTCTTATCCTCTTTGGCTAAAAAACATGAAGCAAAATTATGGGAAAATGTTGTCATTGCCAACTGTAAGTGTGAACCTTAGCTCAAGTTGAGGTTGGGGGTATTTTTTTTTTTTAAGATGTAGATGGACACAATATCTTTATTTATTTTTATGTGGTGCTGAGGATCGAACCCAGTGCCTCTCAAATGCGAGGCAAGCGCTCTACCACTGAGCCACAATCCCAGCCCCCAAGGTTGGGGGCATTTTGTGACCTCTCTAGAGGCCAGGTGGAGGAATAGTGCTTACAGTGACAATTCTCATCTTCCTTCCTAGGCACTGGATGAGTTTGCAACCAAACTAATCCAGAACAACCACTATGCGATGGAGGATGTGGCCACTCGCCGAGATGCTGTAAGTTCCAGGGCTTTTTTGTGCTCCTTCCTTGCTGTATGTGGATGTGTCTTCACAGATGGTCACTGCAGTTCAGCCACTTGAGCTGGACATCTTTTTGGGAGTAAGAACTGAAGATTCATTTGATTTTAAAGATCTTTTTTAATAAAAACTTTCCTTTGGAGCGTTTATTATATTAAAAAAAAAAAAAAAAAAGAACTAAAGATTTACAGGAGTCCCTATCTTTCAGCTGCTGAGCCGCCGTAACGCCCTGCACGAGCGAGCCATGCATCGCAGGGCCCAGCTGGCCGATTCCTTTCACTTGCAGCAATTTTTCCGTGATTCTGATGAACTCAAGAGTTGGGTCAACGAGAAGATGAAAACTGCCACCGATGAAGCCTATAAAGTAATATACCATTAGTACTTGGGTAAACCAGGTGTGGCTAAAGTATGGGATTCCACAAACTGAACTATTTAACATAAGCTGTTTTATGCAAACCTCTCCTGCATAAAGATAAGTACGATAGCAGCTAAGGATAAGTTGGCATATTCGGGTTTCAGAAAGGACCCTCTTCTCTTTCATTGGCAGGACCCATCCAACCTGCAAGGAAAGGTACAGAAGCATCAGGCTTTTGAGGCTGAGCTCTCGGCAAACCAGAGTCGCATCGATGCCCTGGAGAAGGCTGGGCAAAAGCTGATAGACGTCAACCATTACGCCAAAGATGAAGTCACAGCACGAATGAATGAGGTCATCAGTTTGTGGAAGAAGCTGCTAGAGGCCACAGAATTAAAAGGTAGCAACTCTCGTACCGGGGGATGACAGGAACATTTGGAGTACCAGTCTTTCCTAGTTGCGTGTTCTAGAGATATAGACCACCCAGGGAAGGAGGGAAGATTACTTTGGGCATAGTGAGAATGTCCTGTGCAGGAGTTACTTGGGTCCTTGACACTTTGCTGATTTGGATAAGTGTGGTTGAATGTGCTGGTTGCTGGGGAAGCCAGAAAGGAATGAATTGGGCCTCATTACTGAAAATCAAGGTTGATCTGTGAGCCAAGGGCATTTAATAATTCCCAAGTGCCCTTATTTTGTAGTGTTAGACTGCTTTCTAGCTAGCTTCCCTGTCAGCCTCTAGGAGGTAGAGCAGATGTGCAGTTCAGGTTTTCTTGACCTTTGTGATGAAAGTGAAGCAGTGACTAACATTCTGACTCATAGTCCCTCACCAGCATACCATGGTTCATAAGCAGTGTTGGTGAAAGGACCATGTAAACCAGTAGATAGTTAAACTTGCCTCCTTGGACAGGAATAAAGCTTCGTGAAGCTAACCAGCAACAGCAATTTAATCGCAACGTTGAGGACATTGAATTGTGGCTGTATGAAGTGGAAGGTCACTTGGCTTCAGATGATTATGGCAAAGACCTTACCAATGTCCAGAACCTCCAGAAGAAACACGCTTTACTAGAGGCAGATGTGGCTGCTCACCAGGTGGCGTATGAATTGGGCCTGTAGGTGGGGGAGTGACAGGAGGGAAGGATAGCAAGAATCTCAAGATGAAACTAGCACTCGGAGGGAGGGACGTGTTTGGGTGTCTTAGGGAACACTGTGCTCCCACTCAAATGGAGTCACTTCCTCAGAGCTTTCAGGGAGCCTGACATGAGAGAAGGAGAAGGCAGAAAAAGTACTCTCAGGACAGGAAAGACATCATGTTGATTTTTCCTCATATGTGACAAAACCACACCCAGAGTGAGAAAGTCAACCTAGAAGCATCCTGGGCATAGTCATACAGCACTGGGTCAAGCTTTTCAAGGCTGTGTGCTCTCCTCTTCCCAGGATCGAATTGATGGCATCACCATTCAGGCCCGTCAGTTCCAGGACGCTGGCCATTTTGATGCTGAAAATATCAAGAAGAAGCAGGAAGCCCTCGTGGCTCGCTACGAGGCTCTCAAGGAACCCATGGTTGCCCGAAAGCAGAAGTTGGCAGATTCTTTGCGTTTGCAGCAGCTTTTCCGCGATGTGGAAGATGAGGAAACCTGGATTCGAGAGAAGGAACCTATTGCCTCATCTACCAACAGAGGTCAGTGTTCCTCTAGCAGGTAGGATTCAAGCTGCAGTAGGGCTGTGACACTGTTCCATAAAGAGGACACATGCCAGAGGGCATAAGGCCAATTTTACTGCACTGGAACTCTGGTGGGAGCTGTGAGTAACAGTTTAGTGGTGACTGTTTTTTTCTTTGTGGCTGGATGACAAGGGAGTGGTTTCTGTTTTCAGGCAAGGATTTGATTGGAGTCCAGAATCTGTTAAAGAAACATCAAGCTTTACAGGCAGAAATTGCCGGACATGAACCCCGCATCAAAGCTGTGACCCAGAAGGGAAATGCCATGGTAGAGGAAGGTGAGTGGTTGTGGGCAGTGAGCATGGCCTGGTTCCATGCTCTCCCCTCTCACCCATTGGTTAAGTTCATGGACTGCACACAGCAGACTGGATAGTGGGGTGAGTCTATCTCCATTCCCCCTTAACCATGTGACGTTGACCAGCCTTGCCCTTGGTGAACCTGAATCTCTTATCTAAGACAGGGATGCAGTGGAGATGACAGTGCCTCCTGATGTAGCAGGGAGAATTAAATGAGCTCAACTGTGTAAAGAGCCGGGGAGGGCACTTGCAGGAAGGTCTAATAACTAAGAACCGTGGAGCTGCTGTTTTTATTAGTTTTGCTAACGTCACTCATGCCTCCTTGGGATATCTGCTTCTTGTGTTCTAGATAGAGTTCTGGTTTGAGGAGGTAGTCAAGGGTTGGAAGCTAAGCCCCTTGTTGGAAATGTAATTATGACAGGGCACATCTCCCCAGAATGTTGTAAAAAAGTGCCACGAGCACAAAAGCCTTCTTGTTGTTCTCTGACGTGTCAGTACACTTTCCTTGTCTGCTCTGCAGGCCATTTTGCAGCAGAAGATGTGAAGGCCAAGCTCAATGAGCTGAACCAGAAGTGGGAGGCACTGAAAGCCAAAGCCTCCCAGCGGAGGCAGGACCTGGAGGACTCACTGCAGGCCCAGCAGTATTTTGCTGATGCCAACGAGGCCGAGTCCTGGATGCGGGAGAAGGAGCCCATTGTGGGCAGCACCGACTACGGGAAGGATGAGGACTCTGCTGAGGTAAGCCCAAGCTCACAGCCATCACACCTGCAGAGAAAGAATGCAGGTGAGGAGAACTGATGGTGCAGGGAAGGTGCAGCACCCAGCAAGTGTTTTGGAATCTGGCTTTTACTTTTTTTTTTTTAATATTTTTATTTTTTTTAGTTGTAGGTGGACAGAATATCTTTATTTTTATTTTTTATGTGGTGCTGAGGATCGAACCCAGTGCCTCACACATGCTAGGCGAGCACGCTACCACTGTGCCATAACCCCAGCCCCTGGCTTTTACTTTTTATTACTAAAATTTAGTCATAACTAAAGGAGAAAGACATTTCCTATAACCTGCCTTCAGCCATTTATGTTTGCCTTTGTTGGATCTCCTCTTCTGACCACCAAATGCACAGACATTCCTGTATTCCTGCCAACACACACAGCAACACATATGCAAATGAACACAAAGCAGACACACCAACATACATGTGCAAACACACTAACACACCAACGTGTGTACACATTGGCAAACCATGTTTGTTTGTTTGTTTGTTTTTTAAACTATAGCTTTTAATTTGCAAAGGTCTCGATATTGTCTCTATACCTACCTCTTTTCTCACTGACCTCTGGAACACTAGAACGAGTTGATTGTTGAAATAAAAACCTCGGTACTAGTGGGGAACAAGAAAGCACCAAATGTGGAGAAGGAAGGGCAGTATACATGGTCACTTGACTTAGTGGTGATAATTTTTTTTCCTTTTTTCTTTTTTGGCAGTAGAGCTTCAACCCAGGGGTGCTTAACCACTGAGCAACATCCCCAGCCCTATTTTGTAATTTATCTAGAGATAGGGTCTCACTGAGTTGCTTAGTGCCTTGCTGTTGCTGAGGCTGGCTTTGAACTCGTGATCCTCATGCCTTAGCCTCCTGAGCCACTGGGATTACAGGCATGCACCACCACACCTGGCTCCCAGCCTTTTTATATTTTATTTAGAGATAGGATCTCGCTAAGTTGCTGAGGCTGGCCTTGAATTTGTAATCCTCCTGCCTCAGCCTCCTAAACTGCTGGGTTTACAGGTGTGCATTGCCTCGCCTGGCTGGTGATCTCTTTCTTAGAATGGGAGGTGGATTCACAAATTTGTTGCGTATTG